>CAKNXH010059275.1:0-17720 GCA_932178445.1 Andricus quercusramuli | reverse complement strand
GTAGTACAATATACTATTAAAAACTAACTTTTCCTAATTTTCTAGACTAATTTGGGTCGTTTGGAACTCGCCAAATGGAAACGAGAATCTGTTCCAAAAATTTATCAACTTTGCATAAATTTCCGGAAATTTTGGAAATTCAGAAATTTTCCATAAATTTCCGGAAATTAGGGAAATTTAGCAATTTTCCATAAATATTCAGAAATTTTGGAAATTTTTAAATTTGTTCCAAAAAGTTTTAGCTACCTGCAATTTTTGGTAATTTAGCAAATTTCCATAAATTACCGGAAATTTAGCGATTTTCCATAAATTTCCGGACATTTTTGGAATCTTTGCAAAAAGCTTTGGAGACCTGAAATTTCTGATGATTTAGCAACTTTTCATAAATTTCCGGAAATTTAGCTTTTCCCGGAA
The DNA here is from genome assembly GCA_932178445.1 of Andricus quercusramuli. Classification (NCBI taxonomy): domain Eukaryota; kingdom Metazoa; phylum Arthropoda; class Insecta; order Hymenoptera; family Cynipidae; genus Andricus; species Andricus quercusramuli. The sequence continues at coordinate 17,306 of CAKNXH010059275.1, read as the reverse complement.
ATTCTTGAAATTTTAGGATTTTTTCCAAAAAGCTTTGGATGCCTTGAATGTCTGGAAATTTTCGGTAATATACAAATTCACTCGGAATTTCCGGAAATTTTCGATAATTATTGGTAATTTTACCATAAATTTCCAAAAATTACCATAAATTTCGAAAAAAATTATTCTTATTGTTTCTGAAATCGAAAATTTCCTGCATTTGTTACAAAAAATATTGTACGCAACTGGTGCTGAAAGTAGACAGTTGCAACTCTTGTGTGGAGCTGTCCACTTTCCGCACTTGTAGTACAATATACTATTAAAAACTAACTTTTCCTAATTTTCTAGACAAATTTGGGTCGTTTGGAACTCGCCAAATCGAAACGAGAATCTGTTCTGGAAATTTCTCAAGGCAGGTCCTTATTTTATAAAGTTAAATTCCCTCTTCAAAAACCACTTCCGATTCTCTCAGGAATTTCTTTAAATAACCAGCAATACTGCATTGGTCCTCGAGGTATTTAAAAACTAATAATAAATTAAGAGAATAAAAATAATTGAATAAAAATTTTTTTCTTTATTTTTAGCAACTGGAGTAATCGTCAGTTTTATTTATCTTGAGCATACTCTTTATCCCCCAGGAATAATTCCAATTTGGCAAATTCAAAATAATCAGTCGCATCAGTCTCGCCCTGCGAAATTTTTTATTACGACCACTGCGGATCCAATTTCTAAAAATGATTTTGGGAAAAATTTTGGTGATTCTATTTATGGCCCCTATTTGGACAAAAATTGTGGCATCTCAAAAAATTCGAATCCCTTAGTCACCAGAGGAAGAAAAACTTATCCTGGAGAGTGGCCTTGGTTGGTTGCAATTTTTTTTGCTGAAGTCGACTTGGAATATCAGTGTGTTGGGAATCTCGTTTCCAGAAAACATATTATAACAGGTACATTAATTTATTTTATTATTTATTTATTTTTTTAATTTTTTACGGGCCAACAGCACGCAGCATTCCCGAACGGTCACCCATCCCAGTACTAACCGCGTCCAACGCTGCTTAACTTCAGTGATCTTACGAGAACTCGTGTTTTCAGCGTGGTATCGCCGTTGGCGATAAAAATATAAACAATTTAAAAATCTATTAAATACCAAAGAAATTTTTAAATAATAAATTTAAAAAATTTTTGAAACAAAAAAATATATTGAGCATTTTGATTTGAAAATTTTCCAATTGAAATTTTTTTACATTCGGCAAAATTAAAAAAAAAACAGTATTTCGAATGAAATAAAAAAGAATTAAAGCTGTATTATTTCTAAATAAAAGTGTTCAAATTTGGATAATTTGAAATTAAATTTGTTTGAAATTAGAAAATTTTGAAACAAAATTTTTTGAAATCGAAAAATTTTGAAGTAAAATTTTCAAGATTTGAACCAAAAGAAAATTTTTTTAGAAGACTTGAATTTTCAACCCAAAAGCTTGAATTCTCAACAAAAAATGTAAAAGTTGATATCTCAACAAAATAAAATCGAATTTTCAACAAAATAATTAAACTTCACGTTTAAAAAATTAATTTTCAACCAAAAAATAGTGGATTTTCAAGAAAATAATTCAATTTTCAAAAAATGGTCACATTTTTAACCGAATAGTTGAATTTTCCACTAAAAATGATCAATTTTTATTGAAAAATAATTTTCAAACAAAAAAAAATCTCACCGAAATAAAATAGAAAATAGAATTTTTGAAGAAATTATAGATTTTCGAAGATTTCATCAATTTTGACCTTGAAGTCATTTTTCAAGGTCATTTCAAGGTCAATACGATTTTTTAAAATGAAAAAACCTATTTTTGACTGCAGATTTGAATAGAGAAAATTCTGCGTCAAAAATGTACTATGGAAATCATATTCTTGTGGACTTTGAGAGGTCAAAAATGAAGGTCAAATGTCCAAAAAGCGATCAGATGCCTCGACCTTCAGGTCAATTTTCAAGGTCATTTAGAGGTCAAGCCGATTTTTTAAAACAGCAATCTCTATTTTAGACTGCGGAATCATAATGAACGGGATTTCTATTTGAAAAAAATCCTCTTGACCTTTAAATGACCTTGAAATTTGACCCGAAGGTCGAGGCTGACAATGTGGTCAAAGTGGATCACATTTTTACATTTCATCGATTTTTTTTCAAATCTTAAACGTTTGATTTACCCAGAAAACCACGTAAATTCAGAAAATAGGTATCCCATCGCTTTTTGGACATTTGACCTTGATTTTTGACCTATACAAGTTCACAAAAACAAGATTTTTATAGCAAATTTTTGCCGTAAAAATTTCCGCTTTATTGAAATCTGCAGCCAAAAATAGGGGTCTCCATTTTAAAAAATCGTCCTGACCTTGAAATGACCTTGAAAATTGACCTCAAGGTCAAAATCGGTGGTACAGTGAAATGGCCCGCTATGTCCTGGTCAACTTTTGTATGAACTGTTTTCTATGCAGATGAGGTAGTTCAGAAGATATTTGGATTTATAGATTAAAATGGATCACCCTGTATATAAAATTGTTCAATTTTGATTTTCAGTCAAAAAGTGGTTCTTTTTCGATCTAGGATAAAAAAAAATATTAAAAATATTGCAATGAAATAATTTAAAATGGCATATATCGTGTCCAATCGATTGCTATATGTAGAGAAGAGTTGTCCTAAGTCGGCACAGTAAGAGTTTTTGTCAAAAACAGAGGGTAAACAGGGTTTAATGGCCCTTCAATGTCTTTGGTCAGGTGCCACGATCATCTACTTACAATTCTATGTCGTTTGAAGCAGTGTGAAGAAGTCGATTTTTGCTATTCCTCAAAATGGTGGTCCTAAGTCGGCACCCCCTGGTCCTAAGTCAGCACATCATTTTTTTTTCTTAAATGCAAGAAAAAGGACAGGTTGTTTCAGTTTAGGAGGAAATTAACAAACTTAATCAATTCACAAGGCAAAAACGTGTAGAATATTGTCAATGAGAAAATTCAATGAAAAAACACAACCAAACCTGAAGAAAAACAACAAGAGACAAGTGACATGAAATTGAAACACAACAATATGAAATAATAATATCCAAATAACAAAAGCAACGAAAAAAAGTGTTGATTCAGGACCACGTGTTTGGTGCCGACTCAGGACCAAAACAAATTCGAATGAAAAATCGACTTTATATACGAATGGAAAAACGCCAACACGCGTGCCATCTCTAAGAAACGCGAGGGCGCCGGCTTAACCCACAGTGCCGACTTAGGACCAAATGTACAAAAAATACAGGAGAAGTACAAAATTCGTCTTAATAATAGAAAAAAGTTGTTCTTTCCTGTAATTTTTGATGTAATCGATTGTATTTATTTGTAGATTCCGGTGAGAATAGTTTTATTTTTTTGTACTTTTTGGTACAAAATTTTCCATCAGGGAAAATGGTTAACAGACGAAATGGTTAAGCTTACACGCGCGCCATCACTGAGAAACGCGAGGGTGCCGGCTTAACCCACAGTGCCGACATAGGACAACTCTCTTAAAATCTAGATAGATGATGCTAGTTAATTAAAAAAATTAATTAAATGTAAATATAAAATTAAAATCACTTTTTCAGCTGCTCATTGTTTGAAAAGATATGAAACCAGTGTACCACCCAACGTAGTTTTGGTTTCTCTGGGAAGATATCTTCTCGAGGATTGGGACAAGACTGGAATTTTAAATAGGGAAGTTTCAGAAATCAGAATTCATCCAGATTTTCATGATTTAAGGAGTGCAGATGCTGATTTGGCTATTCTTGTGTTAAATAAGCCAGTGGATTATAATTTGGATATTAAACCAATTTGTTTATGGAGAGGACCCGGTGAACTGGAAAAAATTGTTGGGGAAACGGGATATGTTGTTGGATGGGGTAGAGATGATCACGAACCAATTTCTCGGGGAGCGCCTCGTATGACAACTGCACCAATTGTTTCTCAGGTACTTCAAAATTTAATAAAAAATAAAAAAAGAATTTTTCAAAATTTCAGATCTTCTATTTTTAGCTAGATTTTCTTTGAAGATTCGAGAATTTTTCAGATTATTTTTTAGATTTTTTATAATATTTAAAAGAATTTTTTGAAAGCCTTTTTTTGATATTTTTTTCAGTCAGTGGACATTTTCCATTTCACTTATAGTACTGCACCAAAACTGATTTTTTTTCTGGTGCAATACGATTTCCAAATAATAAAATTCCCGAATAATAAAATTCACGAACGGTGAAATTCCCGAATTGGAAAAATCCCGAATAATAAAATTACAGAATTATAAAATTCCTGAATGGTAAAATTCTCAGATTGCGAAATTCCAGAATAATAAAATATTCGAATAAAGTTCCTGAATAATGAAATTTCCTAACAATAAAATCCCGAGTTGGAAAATTCCCGAATAATAAAATTTCCGAATGACGAAATTTCCTAATAATAAAAGTTCTGAATTGGAAAATTCCCGAATAATAAAATTCCCGAGCAATAAGACTGCCAAATAATAAAATTCCTGAATTGAAAAATTTTCGAACAATAAAATTCCCAAATTGGGAAATCACACAATTATAAAATTCCCGAATTGAAAAATTCCCGAATAGTAAAATTTCCGAAAAATACAATTTCCGTATTGAAAAATTCCCGAATAATAAAATTTCCGAATTGGAAAATTCCCGAATAATAAAATTACAAAATTATAGATAACATTCCCGAATAATATAATGCCCTAATTGGAAAAGTCCTGGATGATAAAATTCCTGAATTGGGAAAATTCTCGAATAATAAAATTTCTGAGTAATAAGATTTTCAAACAATAAAATTTCCGAATTGGAAAATTTCCGAATAATAAAATCCCAAATTGGAAAATTCCCGAATAATAAAATTTCCGAATCATAACATTCCCGAATAATGAAATTTCCGAATTGGAAAATTCCCGAATAATGAAATATCCGAATAATAAAATTCCCGAACAATGAAATTTCCAAATTGAAAAAGTCCCGGATGATAAAATTCCTAAATAGGAAAATTCCCGATTGAAAAAATTTTCGAATAATAAATTTCCCGAATTGGAAAAGTCTTGGATGATGAAATTTTTGAATTGGAAAATTCCCGAATGATAAAATATCCGAATTATAAAATTTGCGAATAATGAAATTTCCTAATAATGAAATTCCCGAGTTATAAAATTTCCGAAAAATAAAATTTCCGAATCATAACATTCCCGAATAATACAATTTTCGAATAAAAAAATTCCCGAATAATAAGATTTCCAAATAATAAAATTTCCGCATTGGGAAATTTCCGAATAATAAAATATCCTAAAAATAAAATGCCCGAATTTGAAAATTCCCAAATAACATAATTCCCGAATTATAACATTCTTGAATAATAAAATTCCCGACTTAGAAAATTTCCGATCAATAAAATTTCCGAATAATAAAATTCCAAATTGGAAAATTCCCGAATAATGAAATATCCGAATAATAAAATTCCCGAATAGTACAATGTCCGAATAATAAAATCCCAAATTGGAAAATTCCCGAATAATAAAATTTCCGAATCATAACATTCCCGAATAATGAAATTCCCGAATTGGAAAATTCCCGAATAATGAATTATCCGAATAATAAAATTCCCGAATAATGAAATTTCCAAATTGGAAAAGTCTTGGATGATGAAATTGGAAAATTCCCGAATGATAAAATATCCGAATAATAACATTTCCGAATAATGAAATTTCCTAAAAATGAAATTCCCGAATTATAAAATGCCCGAAAAATAAAATTTCCGAATCATAACATTCCCGAATAATAAAATTCCCGAATTGGAAAATTGCCGAATTGGAAAATTGCCGAATTCCGAAACATAAAATTTCCGTATTGAAAAATTCCCGAATAATAAAATTACAAAATTATGGATAACATTCCCGAATAATAGAATTCCCAAATTGGAAAAGTCCTGCATGATAAAATTCCTGAATTAGGAAAATTCCCGATCAATAAAATTTCCGAGTAATAAATTCCCCGAACCGTAAAATTCTTGAATGATAAAATTCTTGAATTGCAAAATTCCCGAATTATAAAATTCCGAAATAATGAAATTTCCTAATAATAAAATTCCCGAATAATAAAATTTCCGAATTATAAAATTACTGAATAATTAAATTCCCGAATTGGAAAATTCCCGAATAATAAAATTTCCTAATGATAAAATCCCGAATAGGAAAATTCCCGAATGATAACATTTCCGAATCATAATATTCCCGAATAATAAAATTTCCGAATAATAAAATTCCCGAATAATAAGATTTCCAAATAATAAAATTCCTGAATTGGAAAATTTCCAGATACTAAAATTCCCGAACTGGAAAATCACCCAATTATAAAATTTCCGAATTGAGAAATTCCCGAATAGTAAAATTTCCGAAAAATAAAATTTCCGTATTGAAAAGTTTCCGAACAATAAAATTTCCAAATAATAAAATTTCCAAATTGGAAAATTTCCGGATAATAAAATTACACAATTTTAGATAACATTCCCGAATGAAATAATTCATGAATTGGAAAAGTTCTGGATGATAAAATTCCTGAATTGAAATGATAAAATTCTCGAATTTGAAAATTCCCGAATAATAAAATTTCCAATTCATGAAATTTCTGAATCAGAAAATTCCCAAATAATACAATTTTCGAATGACAAAATTCTCGAATTATAAGATTTCTGAAAAATATAATTCCCAAATTGGAAAATTTCTGAATAACATAATTTCCGAATCATAACATTCCCGAATAATAAAATTCCCGGATAATAAAATTTCTAATTAAATAATATACCCGAATTGGAAAGTCCTGAGTAGTAAAATTTCCGAATTATAAAATTTCCGAATTATAAAATTCCCGAAAAATAAAATACTTGAATTGAAAAAGTCCCAATTAATGAAATTCCCGAATAATAAAATTACAGAATTATAACATTCCCGAATAATAAAATTCCCAGATTGGAAAAGTCCAGGATAATAAAATTCCTAGATTGGAAAATTCCCAAACAATAAATTCCGAATAATGAATGGCCCGAAATAGAAAAGTCCAGGATGATAAAATTCCTGATTTGGACAATTCCCGAATAATAAAATCTCCGAATAATAAAATTCCCGAATAGTAAAATTTCCGAATAATTAAATCCCGAATTGGAAAATTCCCGAATAATAAAATTTCCGAATCATAACATTCCCGAATAATAAAATTTCTGAATTGGAGAATTCCCGAATAATACAATTTTCTATAAATAAAATTCCCGAATAATAAGATTTCCGAATAATAGAATACCCAAATTGTAAATTTCCCGAATATATAATTTCCGAATTAGAACATTCCCGAGAAATAAGATCCCTGAATAATAAAATTCTTGTATTCAAAAGTTCCCGAATAATGTAATTTCCTAATAATTAAATTCCCGAATTGTAAAATTTCCGATTAATAAAATTACAGAATTATAACATTCCCGAATAATAAAATTCCCAAATTGAATAAGTCCTGGATGATAAAATTCTTGAATTGGAAAATTACCGATTGATAAAATTTCCGAATAATAAATTTCCCGAATTGGAAAAGTCTTGCATGGTGAAATTCTTGAAATCTCGAATGATAAAATATCCGCATAATAAAATTTCCGAATAATGAAATTTCCTAATAATAAAATTTCCGAATTAGAAAATTCCCGAAAAATAAAATTTCCGAATCATAACATTCCAGAATAATGAAATTCCCAGATAATAAAATTTCCGAATTAAATAATATACTCGAATTGGAAAATTCCCGAATAATAAAATTACAGAATTATAACATTCCCGAATAATATAATCCCCAAATTGGAAAAGTCCTTGATGACAACATTTTTGAATTGGGAAAATTCCCGATAAATAAAATTTTCAAATAATAAACTTCTCGAATTGGAAAGGTCCTTCATGATAGAATTCCTGAATTGAAAAATTCCCGAAAAATAAAATATCCGAAAAATAAAATTCCCGAATAATGAAATTTCCTAATGATAAAACCCCGAATCGGAAAACTCCCGAATAAACAAATTTGTTAATGATAAAATTCCCGAATAATAGGACTTCCGAATAATAGAATACTCGAATCGGAAAATTCCCGAACACATAATTCCTGAATTATAATATTCCCGAATAATAAATTTCCCAAATTGGAAAATTCCCGATTTATAAAATTACAAAATTTTGACATTCCCGAATAATAAAAATTCCCAAATTGAAAAAGTCCTTGATGATAAAATTCTTGAATTGGAAAATTCCCGATTGATGAAATTTCCAAATAATAAATTACCCGAATTGAAAAAGTCTTGGATGATGAAATTCTTGAATTGGAAAATTTTCGAATGATAAAATATCCGAATAATAAAATTTCCGAATAATGAAATATCCTAATAATCAAATTCCCGAATTAGAAAATTCCCGAAAAATAAAATTTCCGAATCATGACATTCCAGAATAATAAAATTCCCGGATAATGAAATTTCCAAATTAAATAATATACACGAATTGGAAAATTCCTGAATAATAAAATTCCCGAATTATAACATTCCCGAAAAACAAAATTCCCGAATTGGAAAATTCCCTGGGTAGTAAAATTCCTGAATTGGGAAAATTTTCAATAAATAAAATTTCCGCATAATAAACTTCCCGAATTGTAAAAGTCCCAGATGATGGAATCCCTGAATTGGAAAATTCCCAAACAATAAAATTTCCGAATAATAAATTTCCCGAATTGGAAAAGTCCTTGATGATAAAATTCCTGAATTGAAGAATTCCCGAATAATAAAATATCTGAATAATAAAATTCCCGAATAATGAAATTTCCTAATAATACAATTCCCGAATTGGAAAGTCCCGAATAACAGAATCCGGAATTATAACTTTCTTAAAGAATAAAATTCCCGGATAAATAAATTCCTGAACAATAAAATTTCTGGATAGTAAAATTGGAAAATTGGAAAATTTCCGGATAACAAAATTTGCGAATAAAATAATATATCCGAATTGGAAAATTCCTGAATCATAAAATTCCCGAATTATAACATTCAGGAAAATAAAATTCCTGAATTGGTAAAGTCCAGAATCATAAAATTCCCGTATTGAAAAATTTCCGAACAATACCATTTCCGAATTATAAAATTCCCGAATAACAGAATTCCGCATTATGACATTCTTAACGAATAAAATTCCAGAAGTAGAAAATTCCAGAATTGTAAAATTTCCGTATAATAAAATTCCTGAGCAATAAAATTTCCGAATAATAAAATTGGAAAATTGGAAATTTTCCGGATAAAAAAATTTGCGAATAAAATTATATGCCCGAATTGGAATATTCCTGAATAATGAAATTCCCGAATAATAACATTCCCGGAAAATAAAATTCCCGAATCAAAAAATTCCCGTATTGAAAAATTCCCGAATAATAAAATTTCCTAATAATAAGATTCCCGAATTTGAAAAGAGCTGGATGATAAAATTCCTGAATTGGAAAATTCCCTGATAATGAATTTTCCGACTAATAAGTTTTCCGAATTGGGAAGGTCCTGGATGATAAAATTCCCGTGTTGAAAAATTCCAGAATGATAAAATTCCTGAACAATAAAATTTCCGAATAATAAAATTGGAAAATTCCCGGATAATAAAATTTCCGAATAAAATAATATACCCGAATTGGAAAATTCCTGAATAATAAAATTCCCGAATTTTAACATTCCCGGAAAATAAAATTCCCGAATTGGAAAAGTCCCGAATAATGAAATTCCCGTATTGAAAAATTCCCGAATAATAAAATTTCCTTATAATAATATTCCCGAATTGGAAAATTCCCGAATAAATAAATTGCATAAATATAACACTCCCGAATAATAAAATTCTCCATTCGGGAAAGAGCTGGATGATAAAATTCCCGAATTGGAAAAGTCCTGGCTGATAAAATTCCCGTGTTGAAAAATTCCAGAATAATAAAATTTCCTAATAATTAAATTCCCGAATTGGGAAAGTCCCGAATAATAAAATTCCCGTATTGAAAAATTCCCGAATAATAAAATTTCCGAAAAATAGAATTCCTGAATTGGAAAATTCCCGAATAATGAAATTTCCTAGTAATAAAATTCCCATGAAGGTTTCACAAAAAATTCAAATTTTTAATGGAATTTGCTACATCATAGTTGTATTTTCAACCAAAAAGGTTAATTTCCTATAAAAAAAAGACAATTTTTCAACAAAATAGATGAATTTTTAACTAAAAAAGATAAATTTTTAACAAAAAATACAATAGTTTAATTTTCAGTTAGAGAAATCAGTTTTTAAGCAGATAAAATAAATTTTCAACAAAATGGTTCAATTTTAAACTAAACAAATGGAACTTCTTTACCAAAAAGATGGAATTTCTATGAAAGAAAAACTCTCGACAAGAAATTTAGTTCAATTTTTAGTTTGAAATATTAATTCTTAAAATGTTTGAATTTTCAACTGAAAAACATAAATTTTCCACAAAGAATAAAATAGTTTAATTTTCAGTTAGAGAACAAATGAATTATCTACCAAAAAAAGATTCAATGTCTACAAAAGAGAAAAATCCACAGAAGATTGTGTTAAATTTTTAGTTAAATTAATTTATAAAAAAAAAACAATTTCTAACGAAAGATATAATTAATTAATTTTCTGACGTTAAACATTGTTGATCTACTGGTCAAATACTTTTCTGGTGAAACGAGAAAAAACCTGCTTAGCCAGGATTTGAACCGGGAACGCCACTATCCATGAGTGGAGCGTTAACCAATTACGCCACCGAGGCTGCAGCAGATAATTTTCTTGTTTCACCAGAAAATTATTTGACCTGTAGATCCACAATGTTTTACATCAGAAAATTAATTAATTACTCTGGTCGACAAAATAACATCCTCAATTAAATTATTCAGATTCGGTGAAATTTGTTGAGACTAGAATGAGTCACTAGAAATTCAAGGGTCAATGAGACGCGGATTCGCGTTACTCTGTGGATATAAGAGAAACGAGAAATTATCTGCTACAGCCTCGGTGGCCTAATTGGTTAACGCTCCACTGGGTAGTGGTGTTCCTGGTTCAAATTCAGGATGAGACAGATTTTTTCTCGTTTAACAAGAAAATTATTTGACCAGTAGATCGACAATGCTTAACATTAGAAAATTAATTAATTGGTCACCCTGGTCGACAAAATATCATCTCCAATTAAATTATTCAGATTCGGTAAAATTTACTCAGACTAGAATGAGTCACTAGAAATTCACGGGTCAATGAGACGCGGATTCGCGTCATCCTGTGGATATTGGAGAAACGAGAAATTATCTGCTACAGCCTCGGTGGCGTAATTGGTTAACGCTCCACTGGATAGTGGCGCTCCCGGTTCAAATCCGGCTGAGACAGATTTTTCCTCGTTTCACCAGAGAATTATTTGACCAGCAGATCGTCAATGTTCAACGTCAGAAAATTATTTGATTAATTACCCTGGTCGACAAAATAACATCTTCAATTAAATTATCTGCTACAGTCTCGGTGACGTAATTGGTTAACGCTCCACTCATGGAGTGTAGTTCCATACCAAGCTTCGGCGGAGTGGCGTCGCTGATACGTGAGTGGCGTGACGTATCCAGTGGCTTAGAGGTGGAGGGGATACACAGGAGTAAGCGAGGAGTCCGAAAGTGGTATCCGCCTTCTCTTTCCAATCTATGTATCCCCTCCACCTCTAAGCCACTGGATACGCCACGCACGCATAAGCGACGCCACGCCGCCGAAGCTTGGTCGATGGAACTACACTCTTGCACAGTGGCGTTCCCGGTTCAAATCCCGGCTCAGGCAGATTTTTTCTCGTTTCACCAGAACATTATTTGACCAGTAACTCAACAATGTTTTGCATCAGAAAATTAATAAATTACTTGATATTACTATAAATTATTATGATAATTGCAGGAAGACTGTTTGCGAAGTAATGCTGCATTTATAGAAATGACATCAAAGCGCACTTTTTGTGCCGGAAATAGAAACGGAACCGATCCATGTAATGGGGACAGCGGAAGTGGATTCGTAATCTTCAATTCCAAAACCGGAAGGTACCATCTTCGTGGGATTGTCTCATTATCGCTTTTAGACAAAAAAACGATGTCCTGTGATTTAAACGAATATATTGTCTACGTCGATCTTGCCAAACATCACGACTGGATATTAAAACAAATTTCTAGTGATCCAGCTTGATATAAAAAATTATCCTCACATTCATCCCAGTTTAATAAAAAATATTATTTCTCAAGAAATATTGAGAAAGTTGAATAAAAACAATGTAAATATGTATATAAATGTTATTAATAAAAATTTTATGTTTTTATTTATTTTTTATGATACATGCATGATTTCAGCCTTTTTTGACGCCTATGAGGCGGGGCTAAAGCTCTACTTTTCACTCCCTAGGGAGTAAAAAGTACTTTTTACTCCCTAGGGACTGACAAGTGACGTCAGAGGTGAATAATTTTTTTTATTATTAGCCCACTTATGGTATAACTGTGAGGAAACTTGGGTTGCAAATAATAGAATTTTGCGGTTATTTATGGAAAATTACCATATATAACTGATCACATTACCATAAATTACCGTAAATTACCGAAAATTTTCATAAATTTCCGGAAATGTATAAAAAATGTTAAAAATTAATTTTTGGTAATTTATGGTAAGTTACCATATATACCTGTAAAATTACCATAAATGACCGGAAATTTTCAATAATTTCCGAAAATTAATAGAAATTTTTTAAAATTAATATTGTGTAATTTATGATGATTTACCATATTTACCTTGAAAATTACCACAAATTACCGAGAATTTCCATAAATTTCTAGAAATTTATGGACATTTTTAAAGATGAATTTTAGTTTATTTATGGTAAGTTACATTGCGTAAGTTACATTAATTAAAATAAAATTAAAATTGAATTTTAAGAGAATATATAAAAAGATTTCAAAATAAATTTCAATGTATAAATTAATGTTTCCAGATTTTAAAAAATTACCATAAATGACCGAAAATTTTCGTAAGTTTCCGCTTTTTGGAAATTTTTAAAAATCAGTATTGGATAATTTATGGTAAGTTACTATATTTCTCGGTGAAATTACCATGAATTATCGAAAATTTTCATAAATTTCCGGAAACTTGTCAATGGCCGGAAATTTTCATCAATTTCCGGAAAGAATTGGAAATTTTTAAAAATTAATATTGGGTAATTTATGATAATTTACCATATTTCCCCTTAAAATTACCAAAAATTACCGAAAATTTTCGTAAATTTCCGGAAATTTATGGACATTTTTAAACATGAATTTTAGGTTATTTATGGTAAGTTACATTGCGTAAGTCAAATTAAATAAAATTAAATTAAAAATAAATTTTTTAAAGAATATATAAAAAGATTTCGAAGCAAATTTCAATGTATAAATTAATGTTTCTAGATTTAAAAAAATTAAATTAAAAAATTCCCATAAATGAACGAAAATTTTCATAAATTTCCCGTTTCTGGAAATTTTTAAAAATCAATATTGGATAATTTATGGTAAGTTACTATATTTCTCGGTGAAATTACCATGAATTATCAAAAATTTTCATAAATTTCTGGAAATTTGTCAGTGGCCGGAAATTTTCATTAATTTCCGGAAATAATTGGAAATTTTTAAAAGTTAATATTGGGAAATTTATGATAATTTACAATATTTGCCCTTAAAATTACCAAAAATTACCGAAAATTTTCATAAATTTCCGGAAATTTATGGACATTTTTAAACATGAATTTTAGATTATTTATGGTAAGTAACATTGCGTAAGTCAAATTAATTTAAATTAAATTAAAAATAAATTTTTTAAAGAATACATAAAAAGATTTCAAAACAAATTTCAATGTATAAATTAAATGTTTCTAGATTAAAAAAATTTAATTTGAAAATTACCATGAATGACCGAAAATTTTCATAAGTTTCCGGTTTATGGAAATTTTTAAAAATCAGTATTGGATAATTTAGGGTAAGTCACTATATTTCTCAGTGAAATTACCATGAATTATCGAAAATTTTCATAAATTTCTGGAAATTTGTCAGTGGCCGGAAATTTTCATTAATTTCCGGAAATAATTGGAAATTTTTAAAAGTTAATATTGGGCAATTTATGATAATTTACCATATTTACCCTTAAGATTACCAAAAATTACCGAAAATTTCCATAAATTTCCGGAAATTTATGGACATTTTTAAACATGAATTTTAGGTTATTTATGGTAAGTTACATTGCGTAAGTCACATTAATTAAAATAAAATTAAAATTGAATTTTAAGAAAATATATAAAAAGATTTCAAAATAAAGTTCAATGTATAAATTAATGTTTCTAGATTTAAAAAAATTAAATTAAAAAATTCCCATAAATGACCGAAAATTTTCATAAATTTCCCGTTTATGGAAATTTTTAAAAATCAATATTGGATAATTTATGGTAAGTTACTATATTTCTCGGTGAAATTACCATGAATTATCGAAAATTTTCATCAATTTCCGGATATTTGTGAAATGGTTAGAAATGAATTTTGGGTAATTTATGGTAAGTTTCCATATTTACCTGTAAAATTACCATGAGTGACCGGAAATTTTCATTAATTACCGGAAATTCATGAAAATTTTTAAAACTTAATATTGGGTAATTTATGATAATTTACCATTTACCATTTTACCCTTAAAATTACCAAAAATTACCGAAAATTTTCATAAATTTCCGGAAATTTATGAAATTGTTAAAAATGAATGTTGGGTAATTTATGGTAAGTTAACATGCTGACCAGTAAAATTACCGTGAATCAACAAAAATTTTCATAAATTGTTGGAAATGTTAAAAAATAAATTTTAGGTAATTTATGGTAAGTTACCATATTTACATGCAAAATTACCATGAATGATCGAAAATTTTCATAAATTTCCAGAAATCTATGGAAATTTCTAAAAATCAATATTGGGTAACTTGTGGTAAGTTACCATATTTTCCGCTGAAATTACCATGAATTACCGAATTTTTTTTCCGAAATTTATGGACATTTCTAAAAATGAATTTTAGGTAATTTATCGTAAGTTACATTGCGTAAGTTACACTAATTAAAATAAAATTAAAATCAAATTTTTAAGAGAATATGTAAAAAGATTTCAAAATAAATTGTAATGTATAAATTAATGTTTCTAGATTTAAAAAATCAAATAAAAAAATTACCATAAATGACCGGAAATTTTCATAAATTTTGGGAAACTGATTTATTTATATTTTTTCAGTTTATTTTGAATTATTTATATATATATATTTTTTTTTTTGAATTTTTTTTATATAATTCAATTTTTTGTTAAAAAATTTATTTTTTTTTGTAAAAAATGTACAATATTCAACAAAAATTACCATTTTGTTGAAACTTTGTCTTTTTGTGGAAGAAAGTTATTCGTTTTGGTTGAAAATTCTACTATGAGGTTGAAAAAAAATTCTTTTTTTTTTGTATAAAATTAGTTTCTTTATGGAAAATTAATGTTTAAATAAAAAATGTAATTAAACGTCTTGTCGAGATTTTTTTATAGAAATTGAATCCCATTGATAAAAAAATTATTTGTTTGGTAGAAAATTCAACTATATCCTTGAAAATTAATTTTCTTGCTTAGAAAATTATTTCTATATCTGAAAATTAAATTATTCGTTTTTTTGTTAAAATTGTATCTTCCTTAGTTAAAAATTCATCTATTTTGTCGCAAATTGGTTTTTTTTTTCGTAGAAAATTATTATTTTTGGTTGAAAATTCAACTATTAGATTGAAAATTCCATTTACAATTTTAACATTTGGTTGAAAATTCATGTGTTTTGTTAAAATTATTGTTTTTTGGTATAAAACTAATTTTTGTTTGCTGAAATTTAATTTCTTTGTTTAAAAATCCGTTCTTTTATTGGAAATTAATTTTTCAAAAAACTACAAATTTAACTAAATTTCTATTCGAGATTTTTTTCATAGAAATTTCATATTTTTGGTCAAAAATTCATTTGTTTAGCTTAAAATTTAACTTTTTCGTTAAAAATTTATTTTATTTGCTTAAAAACTTATTTATCCAACTAAAAATTAAACTATTATAATCTTTGTGAACTATTTATTTTATTTGTTTAAAAACTTATTTCTCCAACTTAAAATTAAACTATCCTATTTTTTGTTATTGAAAATTTGTCTTCTTGGGTTGAAAATTAATTTATTTTGTTGAAAAAAAAATTTTGTCATGAAAAATTCAATTATTTAGGTAGAAAATGTATATTTTTCTGTTATAAATTTAATTTCGTTTTCAAAAAGTAGCCTTCATGACTTCCAAACTCAATATTTTGGATGAGAATTTTTTTTATTGATTGAAAAATCTTTTTTGGTTGATAATTCAACTCTTTTTTTGAAAATTTGTATTTTTTGGTTCAATTCAAAAGTTAAAAAAAAATTAAAATAGTTTTTGGTGAAAATATCAACTTTTTGTAATAAAAGAATAACACTTGTCAAAAAGTTGTTCTTTTTCAACCTAGGATGACTTTTTAGTCCGTCCTACTTCTTTTATCAGGAGGGGAATGGAGTGAGTGGGGGGAAATCAGGAGCGGAAGAGTGGTGTAAAAAAATGGGGGAAGGGGAAGTAGGTGATGGGAGGGAAAATTATAGGCTGGGAAGTAAAGGAAGTGAGGGGAAATGAGAAGGAGGGAAAGTAGGCGAAAAAAGGTGAAAAAAGGGAAGGGAAGTAGTTGAATTGAGGAAAGGGGAAGTTACGGGAAATTAAAGGAGGGGAAGTAGGTGCAGCGAGGGGAAATAAAAGGAGATGAGGTAGGGGATTCAAGGGAAATGAGGTGAGGAGAAGTAGAGGAAGTGAGGGTGACTGAAGGCGAAGTGAGTGGTGGACAGGAGTGCAAGTGAGAAAAAATGAAAGGAAGTGAAGGGAGGGGTGTTAGTAAATAATGGGAGGGAGAATTGATAGGAGTAGTAGGAAGAATGAGGCGAGGGAATGGCAAGTAGGGAAAGTGAGCTGAGAGAAATTATGCGAAATGAGAGGAAATGAGCGAAGGGACAGTTGAGAAAATAAAGGAAGTTAATGGCAGAGAAAATGAGAGGAGAGTAAGTGATGGGAAAATTAGGGAGGGAAAGTAGGAACAGTGAAGGGAAGTACAGGAAATGATTAGAAGTGTGGGTGGGTAGTAAATAAAGTAGGAGGG
>CAKNXH010059274.1:311-63649 GCA_932178445.1 Andricus quercusramuli | reverse complement strand
TATTATAATGTGTTTTCAAGTTTCTACTGATCTCAATATATTAAAAATAATTTAAAATGATAAAAATCATATATTCATAAGCTGGAGTCCTCAAGTAACCCGAAAAGAATACTCTTCTCTGAAAAATACATTCGTGCGTCGGAATGTAATGCCATGCAGTGGATCAGCGGGGATAAAAAAAAGATTGGCCGTTTGAACCGTATTTTGGCTTTCTAAAAGATATACTGAATCCTACATGGCAAGTATGCAACAATGAAACGCTGAATACTGTTAAGTTTTATAATTAAATGCAATATATCCATTATGTAATTATGTTCTTCAATTGTAGCACAATTTTGAATGTTCTTCCACGAAGACTGAAGAAATCAGCTGCTAAAATGCGTCCAGACGACGTAGATGATGAAATAGCTTCGCAAATGAACTATATTAAAACATTATCATTTATTTGTAATGATTGATGAGGATGCATGGTTTTCATGTTACGTGAAGTTAATAAATGAAACAAAGTAAGTTTGTAAAATATCAATTGGGAATGTGCGTTATTCACGTTAAAATAATTTTAAAAACTTAAATAAAAAAGTATTTATTATTGCTTTGTATTACATTAATTAATATATACAAAATGAGTATGTCGTACAATTGATGAAAATATGCAAATATTTTATGTACATTGATTAGTCAAACGAAAATATTTGAAACGAATGATATAATCTAAATTGTACCTTCATCCACCCGCCTCTGTTGCCAAGGAACCTATCCTTCATTTAAAAAGAATTTTTTTAAATCCTCTCTGATAAAAACTGCACTTAGACTTTCATTACGAACTGCTGGAAGAGGTGCAAGAGAATCCATTCTAAAATCACGATGCCACTCTCCATTAACTTCTCTTCCATTTTCGATTTTATCGACGAAGTTACCTGGACAGTAATACTGCAGACCCTCGGGTAGATTATTTTCTGATTGTCTTAGAAAGTTATGTAAACATACCGCTCCCAGTATAATAAACTTTATCAACTGAACATTTCCTTTTATGTATGTTCGAAATATTCTCCATTGAAAAGCCATAATGCCAAAGGTGTTCTCAATAGTTCGCCGTGCTCTACTTAATCTATAGTTTAAAATTCGCTGATCATTTGGCATTCGACCTGTAGATCGTCCTGGGTATGGACGCAAAATATTGCGATCCGAAGGGAAAGCTTCATCTGCCACACATACCTGTGGTATTTGTGGACTTCCTGGATATAATTCAGATGGAGGGGTAAGATGAAGGGAACAATCAAAAAGTCTTTTTCCCAAATTGCTTCGCCTAAGGACACCGCCATCACTTTCTCTACCTCTTCCACCGACGTCAACGGCTATACATTTATAATTTGCGTCACAAACTGCTAATAAATTGAGGCTGTGATGGTATTTATAATTGAAATTGATTGAGTCAATATGTGGTTGAGCCTGTAAAAATTAAAGATATATCGTAATACTTCAATAGAAAATATTTTTTAATACTAGATCTCATCTTAATTTACTTTAAATGAAACAATACCTCCATGATTATTTGCTTTCCATCCATTGCTCCCCAACAACGAGGAAATTGCCACTTTTCATTAAAATCGTTGATGATTTTTTGCCACACATCAGGAGACTCTGGCATTTTCAGCACGATTGGTTGCAATGTATCCCAAATTACTTTCAAAACTTTGGGAATAATAAGGTGAATTGTGGCCACACCAATACGAGACTGAACTTGCAGAGACATGAAACTCTCTCCAGTAGCAAGATACCTAAACAATTGAAATAAATAAATACTTTTATAAATCTGAATTAAAAATGAATTCGCTGACATTTATCGGATAATAGAGTATATGCCAAGAATTATGCCTTAACGTGATCATTAGTTTCTGTGACAGGGTGATAATATCTTCACTTATATGAGCACTGATCAACTTGGGACCTACTTTTTGAAGAAGGGTTTCGTACTGGACAACTGTCATTCACACATATGCTCTAAACATAAGTTGATCAAACATAGCCATTTCCGTGTAGAGATTCGCATGAACTCCAACAGTAAGTATATTCATGTATACCCAGCAAAAAAGAAAGCATTGATACGAATTGAATTGAAAAGACTAAGACACCCTGCAAATCCCGCTTTGCGACAATGACGCATTGGACCTATGTGTCAATGCATGTAAATTCGTGATGACGGTATTTCAATTTTGAAACTTTCTATACGTACAAATACAGTGCGAAAGTCTGAAGTCAACGAATACACTTCAATGCGTCAGCACGCAAACGCTTTAACATTAGTCAATGCGTCTGAATTCGTGAGAGTAAAATACACACTTGAATCCGCCCCAATGCGTCACGGCGAATTTCAGCAAGTGTTGATTTATACAATTTAATCCGTAACAGGAAGACCAACGTGTAGGGCATATAGAATTTATTGTAAATGTATGGTAAGTTGTCTCGTAGCTCAGTGGCGGGTACTCTGGACTGATACACGAGGGATCGCTGCTTCAAGTTTCGACGCATGCACTTTTTATTAATTTTTTTTTATTGACCTCGACCACGCATTCATACGAATTCACATGCATTCAATTCGCGCTGTCTCAATTCATCTATATGTGTCTCAATGCGTTCGAACGAATCAGAAAACGGGATTCACGCGCATTAGAAAAATGTTAATTCGCCCCAATCCGTATCAATTCTTTATTTTTTGCTGGGTATTACAAAGTTCTTATTAAATGTATACATGTGTGATCAGATGCATTCCCAGCAGACACTGTTATAGAACTGTGATGTAACAGTTCTAGAACAGAAAAGAACAGGTTCTGTAACATAATTAGAACATACTTAGACCATGGTCTGAGTAATGTCGTCCCCAAATGAATGTAGCTGTTCTATAACGCTGTTACAGAACCATGTTCTGTCAGGGATCTGTAACAATTCTGGAACAGCGTTATATGTAAAAAAATATATTTAGAACAATTTAGGAACAGTGTTACAAAATAACCATGTTCTGTAATAGTGCCGTAACACATATGTAACAGTGTTACGATGTAAATTTGTTCTGTAATCGTTCTGTAACAATTCTGGAACAGCGTTATAAGTGAAAATGTATTTTTAGAACAATTCAGGAACAGGGTTACAAAAGAACATTTTTCTGTTATAGTGACGTAACACATATGTAACAGTGTTACCATGTAAATTTGTTCTGTAATCGTTCTGTAACAATTTCATAACAGTGTTACAAGGTTATGTAAAAAAAATGTTTCTTGTATTATTGCTGCACTTTGTTTATATTTTAAATAACACAATTTCACGCACGGTCCTCTATACATATAATCGCACGCTTAAACCCGTTGAAAAATCGCCCTCGTTGGGGATTCGAACCCTACCTAAACTACCTAAATCAAATGTACCTAGCCGATGCCTTAGCCAATTGCGCTATCGAACCGCTTGAACGTTCATGACAAAATCTCGGCCATGGTTTTTCGCTGAATAAGCCAGGGTAATCTCAGGAATATATTCATTATTTTTTTTATTTCAGACATTGTCCCCTACTGTCGGCGTATTCTTACCCAGTTCAAGTAACTGACTGCGCCCGACCGCACAGTGGGATGAAATCAAAAAACGAGGTTCAAAATAACTTGTAGCTGGCAATTCTTGACCGATTTTGAATTTTTTTTTAAGAAAAATTCAGCATTAACTTTTGAAGAGATTTATGTGGCCTGATTTTTGAATTTTTGTTTGTTTAAGCTTTTATATGTTAATGCTAAGAGTGAATAAAAAGTCCATTTTTTGTTTTTTTTGTTTATCTTCGTTAAAAAACGTTTTCTTTTACCAGCATTTGCAGACTATAGGCACGGGCGTAGTTGAAAGTAAAAAAAATTATGACATTGTGAAGTTAATCGTTATAAACAAATTAACTTAAAAAATAGTCTACACTATGGATTCTTCGTTTGCAAAGTACATTTTTGCGTTAAAATTACTTGCTTTCATCGAAAAAATAATACCCAATCATAAAAATTTGGCATCCGATATATATTTTTCATTAATTTTATAAGCAAATTTTATAAACAAATGCCTAGTGTGGACAATTAAAGGCAGAAAGAAATCTTTTTTCCCCCTAATTCTTCTCAAATTATATCGCCACTTATGTTTGATGATGGACAATTATCAATCAATATTTTTATTAATTTTATAAACAAATGCCTGTTGTGGACATTTAAAGGAAGAAAGAAGTTGGTTTTTCTCTTAGTTTTCCTCAAATTATATCGCCAGTGATATTTGATGATGAAAACTTATCATCCGATATTTTTTATCAATTTTATAAACAAATTATATAAACAAATTCCCACTGTGTACATTTTAAGGCAGAAAGAAATCGGGTTTTCTTCTAATTCTCCTCAAATTAGGTCGTCAGTGACGTTTAATTTTGGACAATTATCTTCCAATACCTTTTATTGATTTTATAAACAAATTATATGAACAAATGCCTAGTGTGGACATTTAAAGGCAGAAAGTAATCGTTTTTTCTCCTAATTTTCTTCAAATTATATCGCCAGTGATATTTAATGACGGAAAATTATCATCCGATATTTTGTTATAATTTTATAAACAATTTATATAAATTTTTAAACGTGATAAACAAAAAAAAACGAATAAATCGACTTTTTCTTCACTCTTTGCATTAACATGAAAGTTTGAACAAATAAAAAAATTCAAAAATCAGGCCATATAACTCTCTTCAGAATTTAATGCTGAATTTTTCGAAGAAAAAAAATCCAAAATCGGTTAAGAATTGCCAGCTACAAGTTATTTTGAACCTCGTTTTTTGATTTCATCCCACTGTGGGCCGTCGGCACAACTCTGATCTAAGATCGTTACAGAACAGTGTGTCCTTTATATTCCGTTCATAACAGAATTCCGGAACTGTTACGTATCCTGACAGTAACACTGTTACAGAACAATGTGACCTTCATGTTCCTTTCTTGGAACACGTGTGACATTCTAGCGACATAACAGTTCCATCACCCTGTTCTATATTAGTTACATCACAGAATTCTAGAACTGTTACAGATCCTTACAGTAACAGCGTTACAGAACAATGTAACCTTCATGTTCCTTTCTTAGAACACGTGTGACATTCTAGTGACATAACAGTTCCATCACCCTGTTCTATATTAGCTACATCACAGAATTCTAGAACTGTTACGTAACCTTACAGTAACAGCGTTACAGAACAATGTGACCTTCATGTTCCTTTCTTGGAACACGTGTGACATTCTAGTGACATAACAGTTCCATCACCCTGTTCTATATTAGTTACATCACAGAATTCTAGAAATTTTACAGATCCTTACAGTAACAGCGTTACAGAACAGTGTGACCCTTATGTTCTGTAATTGTTATGGCACACGATTGTAACAATGTTATGTATAAATGTTCCCTTCTTGTTATGTAACATTTACAGAACGTGTCCGCTGGGTTGAAATTCCATAACCCATACAATATAAAAGCATTTAAATAAGATTAAAAAATTAATATTCTATACCTGCTTCTTTACTTCATTTCCAAAGAGGATTGACTCGAAATCTTCTTTCTGCATGCCTTTTTCTTCTCAGTCTTATTATCAGCAATGCTGATAAGAGTTCATCAACACTTTCGTCAGAGTCAGAGAACGAGTTGGTCTCCATCTATTATATTTGTACAATTATTATGTAGAATCTTTTTTTATAAGGTGGACAAAAAGATATGTATGTAAATTTTTAGGTTAGATTTGAGGTTATAATGACATTGGCAATTTTTTCCATGTTTCTTCAGAAATTTGTATACAATTATTATTATACATTACAACGTTCAATGAAACATTAATAACTGTTAATATTGCTTACCTTCCAGACTTCCAGAATTATAATAAAGACTCGAAAATCTCAAACGTCTCAAACCGAACCGAATTGGCGATTACATCTGCTATACAATATACAGCAATGCCATAGTTCTTATAATTATTTTGTAAATAATATTTTGTTAATAATCAATTCAAATTTATTCCTAGTACTTTACTTTAATCAATAAAAATAATGATTTAGTCTTTTTCAAATGAATTATAAATTTAAAACTTCCCGCCATTACGAACATTTTCCGATTTCGGAAAAGCGAGGTGTAAACTGATTTCTAGTCTGCTTGCTGTTCACTGACCAACCAACAGGAGGTGTAAAAGAGCCTTAAGTGACACAAGGCACGAGCAGACAACCAGTTTCGAGCTGGAAGCCGCGCGCGCACACGGGTACTTTGACTTGGGCTAAATTTGGCTAATGAGTAGGGGGTGAAGGTGTGTGAAAGATCGGCTCGTCTGTCTCTGTACCCCAGGGTTGTGCAGTGACGCGTCACTCGAGGTTTTCTACGTATAATACATAAACGACGTAATATACGTAAAAAATTGTAGAAAACTATGTATATAATACATATCAAATATGGCGGACGTAATTCTCGTGGCATCGACATATAGAAATGGACTGAGAATGCTGTGGAGAGCACTGAAATGGGCTTTAGAGAGAGAGAGAGAGAGAAAACATATGAGAGGTAGATCTGCCTTTTTCTATTCCAGGACTGTGTCAAGTAAATCGGATGCCCCGCGCATTGCTTAATTATTCTTCATGGTTAATTTTTTTGTCAACAATTTAAGGGTACCTTTTGACGAACCATGTATTCTGAATTATTCGTGGAATTAATAGTTTGTGTAGTATTCATTTCTAGTTACATAGTTGGTTTATGGCAAATGTGATTGGCCGAGAACCTAGATGCGAAACCTATGTGGAATATTAATAGAATGAAAAATTAAAATTCGAGCTCCGTGAAAAGTACTTATACTCGTGTTCCACATGCTGGAAAACGTTGCAGATCATGAAGTGCAATAAATACGTATATTATAATTTAAAAAAAAAATTGTTAGGAAAGTGATAAATAATGACAAATAGTTCATTAATTGCTCAATATCAGTTGTTTCTGTAATGCAATTGGGTAATGTTAGAATAACGAATTCAAAAAACCCGCCCATATAGTCACGTGATCAAATTTAAAATACATTTCTTGAAAACCAAGGACATAATATACGTAGTAATATACATGTCGAAACCCATACAATATACGTAATGTATTATACGCCCCCATCCCTGCTGGACGAATGCCCCCATCCCTGCTGGATACGAATTTCAAGAAAGAAATTTTGTTAACCCTTTAGGGCATGTGACACAGTCAAATATCTACATTATCGACCTCACTTTTTCAATTTTCCGAATTTTTTTTTGAATCTACGAACTTTTTTCGTAAAAAAAATATCGGGCTGAAACTTTGGAAAATATATGAGAAGACAATAAGCTACGTTTACGTACTTTATTTGATGAGGAATTGTGCAAAAAATTATTTTCGAAGAAATTAAAACTGGGTGCATTTTTTGAACCGTAGAACTTTTTTGTAAGTGAAATATCGGCTTCAAACTTTGAGAAATGCAAGAGCCGACAGTAAAGTTTATGTACATCATTTGAGTATAAAAGATGCAAAAAGAAAAATTCCAACTAAATGTCAACAACGGTTGCCAGTTCGGTCGGTATTCGCGATGAGCACAAAAATGCGAAGTCTGATGGCCACTAAACGAGGCCAATCGCGATTTCAATACTTATATAATTCAACATTGAAACAACATATTTCACTCAACTTTTATGCTGGACACAACTTTTAAAAAATATTATTGTAAGGGTACCTTTTCACGGACCATGGATTCTGAATTAATCGTGCAATTAATATTTTACATAGGATTCATTTCTAGTTACCTCATCGGCTTATGGCAAATGTGATTAGCTGAGAACCTAGATGCGAACCCTATGTGAAATATTAATTCAATGAAAAATTCAAATTCGAGCTCCGTGAAAAGGTACCCTAAGAACACCGCATCATCTATCTTTGACAGGGTGGAACCCATATTTCAGATGTAGATGAGCCAGCTGATAGAGCCTCGATTAGTGGCCACCAGACTTCGCATTGTCGTGCCCATCGCAAATACCGACCGAACTGGGAATCGGAACCGGAGTTGACATTTAGTTGGAATATATCTTTTTGCATCTTTTATACTCAAATAATGTACATAAGTGTACTTTACTGTCGGATCTTGCATTTCTCAAAGTCTGAAACCGATATTTTACTTATAAAAAAAGTTCTTAGGTTCAAAAAATGCACCCAGTTTTATTTTTTTCGAAAATAATTTTTGGCGAAGTTTCTCCTTGAATAAAGTACGTAAACGTAGTTTATTGTCTTTTCATACATTTTCCAAAGTTTCAGCCCGATATTTTATTTACAAAAAAAGTCCTTATATTAAAAAAAAAATTCGGAAAATTCAAAAAGTGAGGTTGGTAATGTAGGTATTTGACTGTGTCACATGCCCTTTAAGCGCCCACGGGGTATGAGAAGACCCCACTTTTTTTCTTTTTTTTTTGCGCGATTATACTGAAGTCACCTTTTTTAATTCGGGTTCTGTGGTGCCCTTCAGCGTTAGTTGAACATCTCTTCTTTCGATCAGCACAGTTGACAAGTAGCTGCCCTACTAAAAAAAAGTCAGGAATCGTCACGAATGGTCAGAAGTTCTGACGATTCCTGAACATCCTGACCATTCCTGACGAGTCTGACGATTTCTGAAGATATGCTAATTCACATCCCATCAGGTAGCTCATCAGCTAGGACCGCAGGTAGGCAACCCAAAAAAAAAAAAAAAAAAAAAATTGATTAGCATTTCGAACTCGAAAGTTCATTGCCTCACTACCCGATTCGGGTAGTGTTTCTAGGTGGATAAATACTACCAGTGTGGGTCCACCACACCCACGACGGGTCAACAACACGCAGTATTCCCCGAACGGTCACCCATCCAAGTACTAACCGCGCCCAACACTGCTTAACTTCAGTGATCTAACGGGAACTGGTGTTTTCAGCGGGGTATCGCCGTTGACAACCCAAAAGGATTAAAAATTGAAAATAATTTTTTTTTCAATTACAGATTCAAAAGTTAGAAATTCAGAATCTACGGGTTTCGACGATTTCAGATACCTAAAAATTTTTCTAAAAAATTTAAAATTAGATCAAATATAATGTATCTTGGAACGAGAAAGAGATACGTCAAAACGGACAAAATTTTCAGATTCACCTTCAGAGTCATTCAATATATAAATATTATTAATTAATTAAAAGTAAAAAGAGAATATGCATAAATAAATATTAATAAAAAATATAAATAACCTGGGAAATATAAAAGGGATTAGGTTTTATGTCATTACATTCTTGGACCCCTAACAAAGGGATTATCCTTCGAACCCAAGCTCTGACGATTTCTGAACATTTCTCACGAATTCTGACTTTTCCTGACGATTTCTGTCGAGAAACGTAACAAAAGTGGTCCGAAATGGTCAGAAATCCTGACTTTTTTTCTGACGATTCCTGACTTTTTTTTAGTAGGGTGCGTAGATCAGTTCAGCTGCATACGTGTGAAGCAGTCGCCGTCTCGTTGGGGGTCGTCCACGATCCCACCTTTTTTCGAAGCTGCACTATAATAAATTCTTGTTCTTTAAGAGCTATATTCCGAGAATTACAGGTTACATTTTTAGGTTAAAATATCAAAAATTGACTGAGTTATGATTTCTTCGTGAAAAAGTCATTTTTCACGTTTTCGTAAGATTTTTATTTTTCTAACACGCAGCAAAAACTTTTTAGTCAATAAAACCTCATATACACTAGAAGGTTAGTTAAAGAGTATTCAGTAATTTTTTGGAATTGAAATAACGACTACCCTCTTTGCAATATGACATTTTCCGACGGGGGTCGCCCACGACCCCACATGGCGCTTTGTGTTATTATTACATAGCATGGCGCTTTAAAGGTTAATAAGTATAAAGTGCCGTTTATACACTGAGCGAAGAATTCCCCAGTGGTTCGGGTTTACACCCCAATAGTTGGGGTGGTTTCTCTTTCTTTCTGTTTCACACGAAGGATTGGTGCGCTCGCACCAACGAGTCGTGCGAGCACCCCAACCATTGGGGTGCTCACCCGAAACAGGAGCGACCGAACTGGTGGGGTGCGCGCCC
Organism: Andricus quercusramuli; assembly: GCA_932178445.1. Classification (NCBI taxonomy): domain Eukaryota; kingdom Metazoa; phylum Arthropoda; class Insecta; order Hymenoptera; family Cynipidae; genus Andricus; species Andricus quercusramuli. The sequence continues at coordinate 53,522 of CAKNXH010059274.1, read as the reverse complement.
CAATGGTTAGGGAGCTTGCACCTATGATTCGGGAGAAGCGAGTCGTCCACCGCGTTGGATGTTGCGCGTTCGACGTTTGCGCATGTTCGCTAATGACCGCAGCTGATAAACATTAGGCTCTTCTTGAATATCACTTTCTAGTTTATGCCAATTTTATTATTCATGTGCGAGATGCCAGTGGAATACAGTGTAAACTAGTTATCTGGGTTTTCTTTGGATAATCATTAACGAAGGTAAGAGAAATATAAAACCTTATTTTTTCTCCAGAATTTTTTCTGTATACAGAAATAATTCTTCGTTAATGAACCTTCATTAATGATTATCCAAAGAAAAACCAGATAACTAGTTTACACTGTATTCCACTGACATCTCGCACATGAATAATAAAATTGACATAAACTAGAAACAGTGATATTCGGGAAGAGCCTGATGTTTATCAGCTGCGGCCATTAGCGAACATGCGCAAACGTCGAACGCGCAACATCCAACGCGATGGACGACTCGAATCTCCCGAATCATAGGTGCAAGCTCCCCAACCATTAAAGGTGTATTTACACGCTCTGTCTGCTGGCTGTCAGCCAGCCAACATATCGAAATATCCATTCACACCTCCGGAAAATTCAGTGAAATATAAATATTTTAGGTATCTTCCAGTGAGTTTCAGAATATAACTAAAATATTATTATATTTCACTGAATTTTCCGAAGGTGTGAATGGATATTTCGATATGTCGGCTGGCTGACAGCCAGCAGACAGAACGTATTAGGCTTTAGGGCGCGCACCCCACCACAGGGATGTGCAGTTACGCGTAACTGGTGGGTTTTGAAGTAAAATACCTAAGTGAAGTATTTGATGTAGAAAACAGGTAAAATACCTAGTTAATTACGTGCCAAGCTGGCGGATCTGTAGAACTGTGCATAACCTCACTTTTTTGAGTTTCTGGTATCGGCATTCGTAAGGGCGTAAGAGTTTTTTCCAATGCCTATATTGTTAATTGAAAAATAATAATGTCAACCAGGGATGCACACTTACTCATAGCTGTCTGATTCGAGGTTTCAATTTCCCGCCTCAGAGGTGGCGCCCTCATATATAGAAAAAGACGTAATTTACATCATGTAGAAAACTGATGACGTATAATACCAGGTAAATCACCGTAGAAAACCAAGTAAATTACCACGGGTATTTTACTTACCCATCACTGCCCCACCAGTTCGGCCACTGCTGCTTCGGGTGAGCACCCCAATGGTCGTAGAGGGAAGATAGGTATTGGAATCTGAATTCTTGGGTGCGCCACCGTCGCCATAATTTCAATATGGCCGCTATTCCAGGTAGATTTTGAATAGAAGCCTAGGTAACGTGCGAAAATCATTACAAATTATTACAAGTATTTCAAAAATGAAAAATCCTGAAGGATCCTTATCAGACTGATTCCATTTCAAATCATGCAGAGAGATCCAGTTCAGGATGTCAGAATAAACAAAAGCTTTTTTTAGGTGAATTATTTTTTCAACAAGAAAAATTTGTTTTGTCAGAAAACCCAAGCTTTTGATTTTTGCGTCAACTACTAGGAAAAAGGGTAAATGTGAAGATCACAAAGTTGTTTAGAATTAAAATTTTGAAAGCAATCGAATTAAATTTTTATATAGTACAACGACACTTAAAATTTATTGAATGTTACTATGATTTAATGAAAAATAAGTGATCTTTCTAGAGATCGTGTACTTTTTGCACATAGAAAACATGTTTAACGGATATTTTTTTCAAAAATGAAGAAAATGGACAGTGCAATCGAAGACATCGAGTGCAGAGGCAGCAATAATAATTAACAAAGTAAATCATAAGTCGATGGAATGTAACCTTTAAAAAGTGTAAAGGACTTTTTGTAGAAATTTTAAGCAACTTAGAATGGAAGATTAACTTCATTAGCTCCTAATTGGTAAGATAATGTTTTTGTCGGCTAAAGTACGAAATACGTATCTCTTTATTTTCATTGAAGAATTATATTTTCAAAGGTAAATTTATTATGAAACCCTAACCTGGACCCCCCTGCATGACTTGAAGTGGAATCGTTCATCATAAATTAAAAACAAGATGTTGCTCTTTTGAGGTTAAGGTCTTGAAGAATAATTATAAAAAATTTAATATATTTATTATGTTTTTTATTAATAATTTAAAATATTATCATTTAGAAATACTTTCGCGCTGTGGACGAACAGCCAAACACGCAGCAAAACTCTTTGCTTTTTGTTTTTCGCGGGGAAAAATCCATTGTAGAAATTGTTAAATAACAAAATAAACATCTGCCTTGATTTTAAATCAATTTGGAAGCATTATCTATTGTTTATTTTTGAATGAACAGTATTTTTCTGCGATTGCCCATGCGATCTGTCAAAATCTACCTGGAGTTGAAGGTTTCAAATTCTGCCACCAGATGGTGTATCGCAGCGCATCGGATCACATTAGAATATGGGCGCGGAGAATGAGACGTCGGGGGTAGGCTTAGTTAGGGAACCAGCGATGCGAGGGCGCTAGTATCGCGAACCAGCCACGCAACCGTTCCCTCTACGCCTTTACGAACGTAGAGGGAAGATAGGCTTAGCATGGGCTTAGCGTGACAAGTGAAAGAAATTGTTACTCACCAGCTTTTCACCGTAACCAAGAACTGCTGCTGATAATCTCGTCGATTTTGAATATTCGCCAAATATGCATTTCATTAAAAATGAATTTTCAAATGTATATCATAGTGGATTAATGATCTCAGGAAGACGAAATAAATGCAAATAATCATTGAATATTTTCCTATGCTAGCGTTTTATACTCATTCAATTTTGAGTCTGAGATATACAATTTTGTAAGGAGGACATATATTAATTCAAAATAAGCAAATTGAAACTTCTTGGTTCTGAAAAATTATCGGAATTGAAAGTCTTTCTCCACTAGTTGATAAAGTTTCTTGGTGACTACGAGGTTTCAAATTGAAAATTTTCAAATATACTTTTACAAAAAAAAATCCTTATACTTTAACAGTGCTATTTTCAATCTAATTTTACTTTGTAATTACTTCACCATCTTCGATTTCGCAAATTCCATTAATTATGCAAATTGAGTTGTAGTCTGCCAAGTTTTTGAAATTTTCACATGAAAATTTAGTCAGTTACAAGATTTTATAGTAGGTATGTAATTCATTGAAAATCAATATTCTTGTTAACACTGTAAAAAAACTATTACTTCAGAGCTAATCCCAGGCATTGAAATACGACTAAAAAACCTGTCTCCAGTCATACTAAAATGAAACCACTCGTGGGATTCCAGAGACGTTTTTCTACATTGAAAATAATAACACCATGAAGTTATCATATTTCAAAAAAGAACTCGAAAAATACGATACAGAAAAAAAAGATCTCTGGTTTTTACAGAGAATGTTTGATAACATTTTGAACATTTTCCAATAACGACTATGAGTATTTATTCTGAACATTTTGTGATAATATATCACTAACAGCATAATACTTTCATGGACGTAGCAAAAAACGTTTGTTTATTTATAAATTAACAGCATATGAATTTTAGGAGTGTAATACTTTCATGGACGTAGCAAAAAACGTTTGTTTATTTATGAATTAACAGCATATGAATTTTAGGAGTGTTTAGACAAGCAAATCATAACGAAAAATTATATACAATACCTGAGGGAAATATGCGAAGGAAATTGTTAGAAAGTAGTGTGAATTATCTATCCCGCTTATGGAGATGTCTTTAAGGGCCCTGGAAATCGAGTGTAAATCGTAGATAATGGATTCAGGCCAAACGGCGAAGCCATTTTGTCTGATTTTTTGTGTAAATGATCTAAAGGGTATATAGACTGTCGGTACAGCTCGCTTTTTTCGGGAAAAGATCTATTTTTCATGTAACAATGAAAATAAGAAAAATTACTTTTTTGTGGTACAGTGTTCTACTATTAAGCAAAACATGTAGCAGGTAAAGCAGTTAGCGTGCTAAGAATTCTTTTGCGCGACCCTAGAAGAGGAGGGAGAAACTACTATACATTCAGGGACGAACACACCGTATACGAAAACTAGGGGCCCCTACCCGAAGGAGTGGGTAAATTCCCAAAAGGTTTGTTGGGTGGCAAACTTACGGCGAAAGAAGTACCTTTTGTACATTAAATGACAATATACAAGCTTTCTGTATAAACGGCAGATTATACAAACGTGTAAGATATCGATAATATTTGTCGCCCAATTTCCTCCTGTAAATACCAGATTGATTCGCATTTGACACAAACTGTGCATGTTTGCACAACTCAGGGGCTGTCGCTGCAATAACCGGTTTGATATCTTTGCAATGTTTTGAAATCTCTGAAATGTGGTGGACTGTACCCTTTTTGACATGTTTGAAATTTTTTAATTGTTTTACAATCATTACAAAATGTTTATGAAATTGTAGAAATATTTTTTACATCTTCCGGAAATCTGTTGTATTCATTGTAAAGTGCTGAAATTATCATGAAGTTCCTAATTAAAAAATTTGACATCGAAAAAAAAAACGAATTTTTCTGTCGACAAATGTCTGATTGATACATTTCTTTATTACCTTTGATTTAAAGAAATCATACAATGTATCAACTAATTATGAATGTTGTTCAAATTGTCATGTAATTCCTAAATGAAAGGACTGCCATTGAAAGAAATAATAATTTTTTCTGCCGTCAAATGCCCTTATAATACATTAGGAACTTTCTGATAATTTCAGCAAAATTCCTACTTTTCCGATTAATCGTATGATTTTTTAAACGAATTTATTGTAAGGGCATTTGTCGGCAGAAAAATTGTTTTTTTTCAATAGTCCTTTCATTTAGGAATTACATGACAATTTCAACAACATTCATAATTAGTTGATACACAGTATGAGTTTTTCAAACAAAGGTAACAAACGAATGTATTAATCAGTTTTTTTTTCAATGTCAAATTGAATTCAATGTTGAAATAAGTACAGCATAAATTTTCTGAAAAGATTACTGGATTTTCGGCAGAGTTTACAGAATTTTCAGTTATCTGATGAATTAACGAGTATTTTCTATAATATTTACTGAACTTTTCTGTCAAATTGACAACTTGAATTGTAAAATTTAATCAAAAAGTATGTAAATTTTGCATAAAGTCTTCGTAAATTTTTTAAATTACGGAAAATTTAGTAAACTCTGCAGAAAATTCGTTAAGCATTACAGAAAAGATATGCTGTCCCTATTTTAACTGAAAATCCTGCAACTTCAGCAGACTAATAAAATTTTTCTCCGTGAAGACTTACTATTTCCTGTAGTGAGCCTTACTTCTATGAAGAGTAACTTTGCCGATTTCGCATTGTAACGCATTGTAACGCATTGTAACGCATTGTATACATATGCATCTATGCATATGTATACACGCACTACACGTATTCTATATACGATTTATAAATAGTTTAGCTCGAAACTTTCGATAACAAAAATGATGTGAAATGTCCCTCGATTTGAAAAGGAAAAAATTATTTTATATATGCTTACTGCACTTCATTTACGATTATTCATACATAATACAACAACAGAGACTTACTCATAGATCGCACGCTCAAACGCTTTCAAAAATCGCCCTCGCTGGGGAATCGAACCCTACCTAACGTACCTCAAACCGGTCCTAGAACCTAAATATAGCGCACGCGTTAGTGAAGTGAGCTACGGAACAGCTTAGATTTTTCTGAAAAACTCTCTGCCAAGCGTTTTCTCTGATAAAAACGGGGCCAGCTAAGAAATGATAATAAATGTCTACTTGAAATTTTTCAAATTAATCTCTTATAGATAATATCTAATATTTTGCAACGGACTTGAGAAAAATATTTTGCTTACAAGCATTAACTCACACAGTAAATATATTATTAGTAATTGATATGTATTATTATACAATTATTAAAATAAAAATTTTTAGAATGTACATATTCTGTCTAATAGAAAACTAAGAATTGAACAAATGTTTTCTCATCGAATTTTTGGAATTTTCAATTTCATTGTGTTATCATCTCACTTCATGTAAAACGCAACATTCATTGCCATTACTGATATAGGAATGAAGAATAGTTCAAACACCGTAATAATATATCAAATGCAATATCGAAATCACTATTTTAAGATGAGACAAACGTGGAATAGTGATTCAAATGTAGATTTTTTACAAAAATAAAGCTTTTCTCATGAGATATGGGGATGCTGGATTAGAATAACAACTGTTTAACGCAAAAAAATATTCGGTTTTGAGAAACCGAAACTTTTTGGTTTTTTCTGTCAACTTGACAGAAAAATTTAGTAAATATTACAGAAAATACCCGTTAATTCATCAGGTAACTGAAAATTCTGTAAACCCTGCCGAAAATCCAGTAATCTTTGCAGAAAATTTATGATGTACTTATTTCAACATTGAATTCAATTTGACATTGAAAAAAAGCTGATTAATACATTCGTTTATTACCTTTGTTTGAAAAAATCATACAATGTGTCAACTAATTATGAATGTTGTTGAAATTGTCATGTAATTCCTAAATGAAAGGACTGCCATTGAAAAAAACCAATTTTTCTGCCGACAAAAACCCTTATAATAAATTCGTTTAAAAAATCATACGATTAATCGAAAAAGTAGGAATTTTGCTGAAATTATCAGAAAGTTCCTAATGTATTATAAGGGCATTTGACGGCAGAAAAATTATTTTTTTTTTCAATGGCAGTCCTTTCATTTAGGAATTACATGACAATTTCAACAACATTCATAGTTAGTTGATACATTGTATGATTTCTTTAAATCAAAGATAATAAAGAAATGTATTAATCAGACATTTGTCGACAGAAAAATTCGTTTTTTTTCGATGTCAAATTTTTTAATTAGGAACTTCATGATAATTTCAGCAATTTACAATGAATACAACCAGGGATCCGTCCAAAACTATCGTTTCGTTCCGTTACGTTGTCCAAAAAGTACCGAACCTTTTGTTTACTTTTCGTTACGTTTTGACAGATTGGAACAAAATTAAAAACGAAATTGTTATAACTTGATATTTTACCTGTCTGCCTTTTAATATTTACATCAGGTGCACAAGGATTCGAATGAACTATTTTTTTCAAAATACAAGTCATTAAAAAATTTCGTTACAATTTCGGTATTTTGAATAACGTAACCTAAGCCGAGTGAATATAGTCAAGTTTTGGCAGTATGGAAACAGAACAAAAATCACGAAAGTATTTTGTTTCGTTTCGGTCGGATCCCTGAATACAACAGATTTCCGGAAGATGTAAAAAATATTTCTACAATTTCATAAACATTTCGTAATGATTGTAAAACAATAAAAAAATTCCAAACATGTCAAAAAGGGTACAGTCCACCACATTTCAGAGATTTCAAAATATTGCAAAGATATCAAACCGGTTATTGCAGCGACAGCCCCTGAGTTGTGCAAACATGCACAGTTTGTGTCAAATGCGAATCAATCTGGTATTTTCGGAGGAAATTGGGCGACAAATATTATCGATATCTTACACGTTTGTATAATCTGCCGTTCATACAGAAAGCTTGTATATTGTCATTTAATGTACAAAAGGTACTTCTTTCGCCGTAAGTTTGCCACCCAACAAACCTTTTGGGAATTTACTCACTCCTTTCGGTAGGGGCCCCTAGTTTTCGTATACGGTGTGTTCGTCCCTGAATGTATAGTAGTTTCTCCCTCCTCCGCTAGGGTCGCGCAAAAGAATTCTTAGCACGCTAGCTGCTTTACCTGCTACATTTTTGCTTAATAGTAGAACACTGTACCACAAAAAAGTAATTTCTCTTATTTTCATTGTTACATGAAAAATAGATTTTTTCCCGAAAAAAGCGAGCTGTACCGACAGTCTATATACCCTTCAGATCATTTACACAAAAAATCAGACAAAATGGCTTCGCCGTTTGGCCTGAATCCATTATCTACGATTTACACTCGATTTCCAGGGCCCTTAAGTATGCATAATTTATAAAGAGACTGATGATCCAAAAATACTCTTTTTAATAAGCTGCATCTTTTACATTGTTCATAATTTGCCAATATGATCACACGTTTTTAAAAAGATGAATTTTGTATAAAAGCAGACAAATTTACTATAAGCGACCTCTGAATATTATCTGATTCATGTCTCTTTCAACGTGGTTCATTTATAACCCAAAGGGAAAAGAAAAATCGAGAATGCAAGTTGAGATTCGGAATTTTTTTTTTTATACCCCTTATAAATATTTTAATTTAGAATTGATTATTATTCATTTTTGCCTCTTTTCGTTTGCTGCAAAAACATTTCTTTGCATATTTATGGCGAATAGATCCCTTATTTTCATGGAAAAATGTAGATGTTATGTTTTTTATTGAATTATTCTTGTCAGTTGATGGTAATCATATTTTTTAACATTTCTTCCATGATAATATCAGTTCATAATCTTTTCAGTATGACATTGCAATCACTTTCATTAAAAAAAAATTGTAACTACTCAGTCATAACTCAAAACTGGTTGTTTGTAGAAACTTGTACGAATATAGTATTCATCAATATTTGCAACAAAATTTTAGTTATAAATCACGTTGAAATTGCATAACTATATGAGATATAAATGCAGCCGATTTATGACGGAAAATATGCTTTTCGCACATGTTTTCTAAGCAATGGCAAAACTCCTTCACTTTCTTGTACCTGTTAAAAAATGTCAACCTTTACTGTAAAATTCACCAGAAAAATTCACCATCGTACCTAATCAATCAAAAATTTAGAAAGCAGATCGTTATATCTTGTAGTCTTAAGAAATAAGAATATTCTCTCCTTTTTCAGTTCTGAACTTTTTTTAAATAAAAGATTTGGACAAAACAACCATTTTTTACATAACAATTGAAACTGTTGTTACCGTATTGTTAAAAGTATAGGAAATATGATTTTTTTTGTTCTGGAAAAAATATCTATTCTTCTACTCAGGAGGCGTGTATAAATTACGTGAAGAAATTAACTACTTCACAATAATTATTAATCGGAAAATTCCCGTAATGGGGCATTATATATCTAATTTTTCCCCTTACATTAACAATGTTAGAATGGCAAGAGCCCGCACTGTTGGAGAATATTCTCCTTTCCACTTGTAGGTTAATAAATATCAATTTTTCGAATAAATGCGTCCAAATTATACAAATAATTTTAAAAGTTGAAACCCTCAAGTATATTGTATATCATATTTTACTGGAGAAGTAAGAGAAGAAATGTGTATCTTGTTTATTAGTTCGTTATTTAATATTATAAGATTTTGTTATTGTTATACTTTTAATGTTTTTGAATGTTGTGTTAGAATTGCAATTTTAATTGCTGTAAAGTGTTTGAATGAAACAATTTCTGCACTTGAGCTCTCGAATTTAAACTCGCCAAACGCTCGAAAATGCTGAAAGCGTCACCCCGGGTCTCAAGGAATAGGAATTTTCAAATTCACGAAATTAAGTTTTTAGATATAGGCACAACTCGTACAAATTTTATTGAAACTGTTTGAAATTGAGTACACATACAAAGTATACTCAGCGAATGCCTGCAAAATAATAAAAAGTTGAAAATGACCTTTTCTTTAATAATAACCAATTGAAAATTAAGGTCGGTCGGTAACCACATTTACCTAATTTCGGAGACAAAAAGTATCGAGGCCACTTCAGACGAAAAACAACGTCCAGCAAGAAAGTGTTTCTATATGTATAGTTGTATATTTAATCTCTCCCTTTTACGGGTTTGAGGGCCTCCGCTCCCTGTACATATCTTTACATTTCATCCTTAGTCTAACTTATTCTCTGCTTATATTCTCTATCTTCGCCTTACATGATAACAGTCATATTAATACTATTATTCTTAACTTTCTACAAATCTAAGCATGAGCGACCTTCCAGGGCTTCCGTTTTCTCTTACCATCAATTGCATTTTCAACGATTTAAAATTTACCATTTTTCTAGTGACTTTCCTTCACAGAGGATTACCCGTTTGGCTCTGCCCTGTTCCCATGCTTTCTCTTATTTCTTCCAGCTTTTTCATCCACATCACTCCCTGTCCATTACCATCCAAGATCCATCTCATACACTCATCCACACTCAACTGTCCATCTTCCTCTCCTGTACACCTCTCTAACACATGTGCCCATGACTCCACCTCGTATCCACATACTCTGCACAAATTATCCTCTTCATCCATCCAATATCTACAAGATCTCACTCCTTCCCCCATAAACATATACCATCTATTGTACTTCGAATCCATAATCTTTCTCCATCTCTCTTCTCCTTGTCTTACTAATAGCTCTAATTCTATGTTCTGCCAATCCAGAACCCCTTCCTGCATATCACAAACATTCCTCATTTTTGTCCTTTCTTCCTCCCATTTCGAGTTTCCCAAATTTCCTCTCGTCTCCTTGTTCCGAACTTCTTCCAAGCATACTTGTGCTATCCTGCTCCCCTCCCCCCTTTTCAGTTTCTCTTCAAACCTCCAGGCTCTCTTAATTTGTCTCGTTACCATTTTCTCCCTTCCTAGTTCTTCCCTCAACATGTATCCTGGGCAACTCCAACTAACCCCCATTACCCATCTCAGAAATCTCTCATGCATACTTTCCACTTTCCTATGTTCTTTCCATCCCCAGACTTCTACCCCATAACCCAATACCGCCCATACCAACGCATCAAACAACCAGACCCTCATTCTCCAATCGTCCTTGAACCTTCTCTTTCCTATACCCCATACTTGGCCCATTACTTTGCTCGCACATTCGATTCTCTTCCTCACCTGCACCTCGTTTCCCCCTCCTGCCTCAAACCAGAAACCTAGGTAACAGAACTCCTCCACAGTTTCCACTGTTTGTCCGTTCATCTTCCAACCGTAACCTATTTTGGTATTTCTCTTCCTGAAGCACATCACCTTGGTCTTCCCTACGTTCACCGTCAGTTCTTTTGCTCGTACATATTCTTCGAAAATTTTTATCATTAGGTTCATACCCTTCTCATCGTCTGCTAATAGAACTACGTCGTCCGCGTATGCTAGGGAGTATAGTTTGCTATTACCCAGGATCGTCCCCCCTTTCCCTTTCTCCTTTAGCTTCTCCTCTAAGTCTGCCAGCAGCATATTAAAGAGCAGCGGACTCAACGGGCACCCTTGCCTAAGACCTCTTTCTGTCCAGAAAACCTCCCCTTTTTTCCCCCCTATCTTCACCCTAATCCTGGTTTCAGTAAAAATTTCCTTTATCCTCTTCACTAACCCTTCCTCTATTCCCTTCTCTTTCATTGCCTGCCATAGAACTTTTCTATTCACTGAGTCAAAAGCTGCTTTAAAATCTACGAACAAGGCTACTAATTTCCCTTTTTTTCTCCCTAAGTTTCTGTTAACCAAGTAGTTGAGTACGTAAATGTTATCTATTGTTCCCATCCCTTTTCTAAATCCCGTCTGATTGTGTGGGATACTTTGTTTCTCTTCTATCTGACTCTCCAACCTTTTTCTTAGAATTTCCGTGTATATTTTATAACCCACTGGCATGAGGGTGATCCCTATGTACTCTTCTACCTTCTTACCATCCCCTTTCTTGACAAGCGGTACCACCAGCCCTGTCCTCCACTCCTCCGGCCACCCTTCTCCTTTCCAGACCTTGTTGCAGATCTTCCACATCCCTTCCCTAGTCCCTTCTCCTCCATACTTTATCGCTTCGTTCTCCATACCATCCTCTCCTGTAGCCTTGCTTCTTTTTAGTCTATCTATCGCCTCATTCACTTCTTCTCTTGTTATTTCGTTCACTTCCTCCCTTTCTCCCTGGACTGTCTTTCTATTTTCCCCTTCGATCCTATTTTGTTCTCCCCCTAGCAGACCCTTAAAATAATCCGTCCATTCATCCATTTCTATTTCTTCATTCACGCCCCTCCTTCCTCCTCTTTCCCTGTTTATCACATCCCAAACCCTACCTTCTTTGATTGCTTTTTCTACTTCTTCCTTGTATTTCTCCTTTCCTTTTTGCTTTTTCCCTTCCAGCATCCTCTCATGTTCTCTTTTTCTCATGTTGTACTCCGCCTTCTCTATTTCTCCTTTCCTCCATTTTCTTACAGACTCTTTCATTCTCTCCTTACTCTCCCTGCATTCCTCATCCCACCAGCCTCTCTTTCCCTTTTCTCTTCTTTCTTTCGCACCTATCTCATCCCTTACCTTCTCAATCGACCCTTTCAACCTCTCAATCAACACGTCTACTTCCTCCTCCTTCTCATATCTAACATTCTCCTTTTCCATTTTTTGTTCAAACACTTTTAATTTATCTAACCCCCAGTCTCCCATTTTCGCGTTCCTTTCCCCCCCTCTTTCCTTTCTCCCTCTACCGCGCTTGTGGACGCCACCTTTCAGTGTCGCTATTACTGGGAAGTGCTCGGACCCTATCTCATTCCCCACCTTCATACTGCATATCATATTCCTAATTCTTTCTTCCGCCAGGATGTAGTCTATAACCGTCTCTCCCTTACCTACAAATGTGATCTCTCCCTTCTCATCTCCTTTCATATTGCCATTACATATGAACCATCCTGTTTCTCCTATTACTTCTAGTAACCTCCTCCCCTCCCTGTCTATCTCCCTATGTTTGGAGCTCCTTATATAGGCCTCCTCTTCTTCATCCCAAGTCTCTCCCCCTTGCTCGCCAGTCCAAGCATTCAAGTCACCTCCTATCAAAACCAACTCTTCCTTCTTTTCCTCCATCCACCTCCTTATTTCTCTCCAACCTTCCTCTTCCCCTCTTCTTCTATATACACAAACCACCGCTATTTTGACTTTTCCAATTACAATCCTTCTTACCATTGTTCCATCCTTTTCCTCTCTATCCTCCTCTGTTCTCCCTTTTACTGCCAGTTCTTTTCTCACCCCCGAGACCATGCCGCCCATCCCTCTACCTTTAACGTGTTCCTTTCTCGATTCTTGCATTGTCCACACATACCCTTTAGGTAGCATCCTTTTCATCCCCTTCCAATCCTTCTCATCTGCCCATGTTTCACTCATCATAATCACATCCCATTTTTCTAACTCCCGCCAAAATCCTTCATTCTTGTTCTTCAAGCCCGACACATTCCAGAAAGCTATTTTTACTTTTTTTCCCATCCCTTCCCTCTCCTATCCTCCTTACTTTTCTTCCGCCTTGCTTTTTGGAAACCCCTCTGTTTGCTCGCTAACATCTTTTGTATCTTCCTTTTTTCTACCTTTCTCAACTCTTTTTTCCTTCTTCCTTATTTCTTCTGATTCCTCGTCCCAGAACCATTCCTCTCCATTTATCCATAATCTGTCTCTCCCTATCCATACCATGTGCCCCTTTTTCCTCTCTATCCATGCCCTCTGGTCTATTTGCCATCTCCTTTTCCTCTCCCTCCATGTCAGATCCTCTTCAATTCTTTCCCTTCTTCCTTTCAATAATTTTTTGTTCTCCATAATTTTCTTTTTCTCCTCCTCACTCCCTACTTTTACTACAAACATTCCTTCCTTTCCTTCGTTCGTCCCTCCTATCCTCTTAACTCCTTCTACCCTTACCTGCACTCCAATATTTCTCAGAAGATTTATGATTTCCGCCTCCCCTGTTTCACTCTCCATTGTCAATCCCTTAATAATTATGTTATTTTTTCTCTTTGCCTTTTCTTCCCCTTCCAATCTCCTTTCAATGTCACTCAGTCTCTTCTTCAATCTTTCATTCTCATTTTGCACGTTCTTATTACTCCCTATGTCTATTTCCGCACCCTCTGTTTCTTTCCCCATATGTTCATTCCTCAATTCTAAGTTGTTCACCCGTTCTTCCAGCTGTTTTATCTCAATATTTCTCCTTTCGTCATCCTCCTTCTGTCTATTCTCTATGCTCTCTAGCTTACGCCATACCTTATCCTTCTCCTCTTTCCAGATTTTATCCCACTCCTCCCACTTTTCTCTTACTTTCCTTACTTCCCCCCTTACAGCATTTCCCTGTCTATTCATGTCTTCCAAACTTCTCCTTGTTTCCTCTCTAAACCCTTTTATGAGAGCCTCTAATTTTTCAAACATCCCTCCGTCCCCCCTATCTCTATCTGGTGTTTTCCGTTTAGTGAGTTTATTCCTGCCTTTCTTGCTTTCCTTATCCGTTTCTAACTCATCGTCCCCTTCCTCTCTTTTTCTTTTGTCTTCCCCCTCACTACTGGTCACGTTTCCTTTTTTTCGCCATTCGTCCAAACTTCGATTCGAGCCCGCGCTGCCTAGCTTGTTCAGGCGTTGTAGGTTAGAGGGCCTCCCGCCTTTATGGGCCGTACCTGAATCCCTTCTCTCTGCCATCCCCACCCTAGTCGGCGTCTTAAACGACTCTTGACCGCTACCGCTACCGCTACTGTCCCCCTTCACTCCACTAACCGAGCTCGCAACCTCGTCAGCAATTGCCTCATCTCCCGCCTGACCTCTGGCGCCCGTTTGCGGACTTCTTACCGTCGTCGACATCCCCGTATCCAACCTTACCCACTGTTCCACGACGCTACCCTCTCTTCACCTGCCTATCTCTTACCCCCCTTGCCGCACAACAATTTTTCACTCCTAACCTCAAAACTTTCGTACACTCCAATTTCCTTTTCACACACCTCACTTTCAACCTCTACACCCTTGCCTACACTCACCCTTCTTCCTTCACACCTGATCTCCGCACTCAATGCCCTTTCTCCTTCCACACACGCTGATTCCCTTCACCAAAGCCAAAAAAACCAACACTTGACACAAAACAGTTCTCTCGCGATCGGTACCGAAAACGGAAGCCAAAAGTGTTTCTATATAGTTCAAAGAAAATACCTGGAATATTTTAGATAAATTCATCAAAAATTGACTGAGATATGTACTTTGAAAATAGTACGAGAGTCGGGTGGGTTATTGGATCGGAGACCTCAACTGTACCTACGATAACGACGAAATTTTTTTTTTTTTTATTTATAAGTTTTTAAACAAAGTTTTACCTACATTATTCAGATTTTTTCCACGAGTGCAGAAAGATAAGTATGAGAGTAGAGAATGTATAAGTACAAAATCAAATAATGTAAAAAATGCCCATACATTTTATTATAATTCTAAGAAAATAATTATTGTATGCGAAGGATATTATTTGTACATTTTTATTTGTGTATTTATTAATAAGTTCACGTGTTTGTTATGGTTACAATTTAAAAGCAAATAATATTCAAAAAATGCTTACATATTGTAATAATAATGACTATTGTAATTAATCATTCTAAGAAAGGAATTATTCGTCTGGGCGAATCAAAAAATTTCTAATAGGGTCGTTTTGCAAAAAATTTCTTTTTTTCCAATTTTAACTTGAAATATCAAAATAAAAAGTTTCAAATGAAAAACGTATCTTTAAACGAAAATATTGGAAGAAAGTTAATAGCCAGAATATAGTTCGGAAAGACCAGTCCAGGTATAAGGGTTCTAAATTTGTTGCAGTTCGACTCATGTACACGCCACACTCTCTTCACCTACCCCACTCACACACGTTGAGCGTATAAGCACTGGTTCGTGGCACTAGCGCCTCTGCGTTGCTGGTTCCCTAACAAAGCCTTCCCCTGCCGCCTCGCTCCCCTTAGCGTGCCACAAGCTGCCCATTGCATTGTCGCCTCTATACCTATCTTCCCTCTACGCAATGGTTGGGGTGCTCGCACGACTCGTTAGTGCGAGCGCACCAATCCTTCGTGTGAAACAGAAAAAAAGAGAAACCAACCCAACTATTGGGGTGTAAACCCAAACCACTGGGGAATTCTTCGCTCAGTGTACCTTGTAAACATAAAAAATATATTTTTCAAACTTTTTATCAGTGTTTGTCATACAGCATTCATAAAAGGTTGATAAATCCTTTTCTGACTGTCGCATACAAAGTGGGGTTAAGTTTACTATAGTTCACAAAAGTATAATTTCCACTAAAAGTAAAAGTTACCTCCGTATATAAGCACTAAACACATATTTAAAGATTATTTAACCTCATATATTTAATTATAAGCAACTGCACACTATAATCCTAATACAGAAATACATAAATCCAAACTGACCCTGATAGCCGAGCCAACCTGTGCATGCTCAAAATGAATTTGCTCCCACTCATCTCAATGTTTCATGAATGCAGGGCCGCTTTAGGGTGACAAGGGGCTGGCTTCTAGAAAAAAAAAAGGTCATCGAAGTAGGAGCCGATGGAGAAGCATGTGCATGGAAAAGTTTCAATTGTTTCCGCATTGGTGGGGGCCCTGAGGCCATGGCCCCGCTGGCCCCTATACTAAATGCGGCCCTGCATGAAACATATGAAGCTTTGACCATGAAACGTTTCATGGTGCTTTCACACCTCTGCCTGCCTGCCCGGTGCAGGCAGGCAGCTGTCCGAGACCGTTCACACATAGGATTTTCCGGCTATGGAAAATCTCAAAATCGCGCGGGAATTTTAAATATTGTAAAATTTTTAAATGATATAAACCAAGTTTTTTATAGTTAAAATTGACAATTATGATAATGAGTTTCATTTTTCTCCTATAATGCAAAAATGAAAGATAAAATTTTCAGCCCTGAAGTGAGCATTTCAGAAATTGTCAAGTGTTTACAGAAAAGTCGTTTTTTGTGACGTTATGTTTTTTTATTCTTATCCGATGTTGATGTCCTGTGTCGCGGAATCAAAGAAAATATATTTCTGTCAGTAAAATAAATAAGTTTTTATGCTCTTGTACAACGTAAATATTTTTTTAGAGGTGAAATTTCAAATTCGTATAGGAAACGTCAATTTACAGCAACATAACCTTTGGAACTGCTACATTGTATATGTGACGATTTTCCGAAATTTTGTTTAGAACTTATGACAATTGACTCTTGGCGTTGTATGATATAATTGTGTAACGTTGTGCAAAATTAATGGAATAGAGTGGATAATGTACGGAAATATTTTTTCAGTGCTCGAATGAGTAAGTCAGAGAAATGAGACAAATATTAAATATTTTACGCCTTTGAATGAGTAATCCATGTTTGCGATCTGAAAAAAAAAAAGAAAAATATATTATGATGCATCTTGGGATTACTTTGTATTACAAAACATAATTTTGTATCTTTGAAGCCTGAAACAAATATATATAGGTAGTATTTTGCAAGTTAGGTTGCTGTAAATTGACGGTTCCTATATGAATTTAAAATTTCACCTCTAACAACATATTTACTACAACAATATTCACTACAACAATAAAGCTTTACAATTATTAAATGATCAATCAACGTACAAGACACTTAAAACAGATCCTACAAATAAATTTCAAAATAAATGAAGAGAACTTTTAACTAGTTTCAAAAACAATAAAGTAATAAATGATAACACTCAAAACTATCTTAATTATACTAATGGTACAGCTCCACGTTTTTATGGACTACCAAAACTTCATAAAGACAATTATCCGCTCAGACCAATTACATCTTTCCCAGGTTCGCCTTTGTATAATCTGTCAAAAGTTTTATCAAAATCTTTACAAAAAATTGTTGGGCATAATAATAACCATATAAAAGATAGTTGGGATTTTAAAAACAAAATAGACCAAATTTTTATTCCTAATGATTTTACCGTCGTATCGCTTGATACTGTTTCTATGTACACTAACATTTCTTGGAATTTAATTAGAAGTAGAGTTATGAAAAGATGGAAAGATCTTGAACCATACACTTTTCTTAATAAAAAAGATTTTGATAAAGCTTTAAAAATGTGTCTGGAATCATCTTATTGCCAATTCAATGATAAATATTATCAACAAATTTACGGCCTACCAATGGGATCACCCATATCAGCAGCTCTAGCGAACTTAGTTATGGAAAATATTGAACAAAAAATCTTAAAATCAGTTAAATATCCTATTATATTTTATTTTAGATACATCGACGACACTCTTTTATGTATTCCGGAAGACAAAATTAACAATATTTACAAAGATTTAACCAAGCAGATCACAAATTAAAATTTACCATAGAATTGGCAAAAGATGAAAGAATTAACTTTCTTGATTTAAGTCTCACAATAGAAAACAACAAAATTGTAACAAATTGGTTCCGCAAATCAATTTGGTCAGGTCGGTTTTTGAAGTATGATTCATGTCATCCTATTTATCATAAAATCGGAGTAATATATGGATTAGTTGACAGAGCTGTTAAATTAGCTGATGAAAAATACCATAAGGAAAACCTTGATTTAATACAAAGTACTCTTTTAAAAAATGGCTATCCACTGGAATTGTTAAACATTAAAATCGCTGAACGTTATGAGAAAATCAAAAAAAACTAACCAAAATATACGATTTGATAACAATTTAAAATTAAACTCAGAAAGGAAAAAATTAATAGTTTTACCATATATTGCAGATTATGACGAATGTCTTTTTAGAATTTTCAAAAAATGTAACATCCAATTAGTTTTTTCAGTTGAACAAAAATTCAATAAAATATTATTTCGAAGTACTAAAAATAAAATAGAAAAAGGAAAAAAATGCAACTGTGTTTACAGACATACCTGTAAAAATTGCAAAAAAAACTATATTGGTCAAACTAGTAGACCATTATATCGAAGAAATAGAGAACATGAAAGATCGATTGATAATAATCTGCAAAATACAGCTTTAGCAAAACACGCTTATGAATACTCACATACTTTCGATTTTGATGTTAATAATGTTTTAATTCTTGAATTTGAACCAAATGAAGACAAACGCAATCTTTTAGAAATGATACATATTCAACGTGACAGTAATACAGTTAATTTTAGAACAGACATCCAAGGTCTTAGCAATATTTATAATTCACTTATTTCCAATATTCACATTCCAAAATAAAAATAGAAACATAACTTAATTTGAATTTCACGCGGTCTTTCTTAGTCACATATATATAACCATGCATAACCTAACCTCTAAATCAACTATTAGTATCGTTATAACTGTCATGAGTTTTTTAATTGACTGAAGCGCGTCAACCGCAATTTTTGTGCAAAATGTAGTTTAATAATTATATAGTCTCAAGGAACTTTTCCTGTAAGTTTATAAAACTGTTACTTAATTACTTAAAACAACATTTTAGATCAATATTTCAACTCGTTCATAAATAATTTGTGTTTCAGATGGGATTTTTAAGGTTATACCGTAAATGATACGTTTTTTTACAATTTTTCACTTTTTAAAAAAAATTTAACAATTTTACGAGAGAGCTAAATTATTTTTTAAAAAATGTTAAGGATAATCAAATACTCAACATAATCTTCAGCGGTTTTTCTTTTCTTACTTTAATTAGGTAAACAACAATATATATATATATATATATACATATAGATTGAATAATCTCCATTTCATAAATTTTGTTGACACATGTATTTTTCCTTCTAGACTATGCCTTGAAAAGGACCTGAATTCAGGTTGAAATATGTCAGCACAAATTTTTTTGTAATAAAATAATTATTTATCATATACCGCAAAAAAATATAAAAAAAATGAATAAAATACATTTATTTATTTTACTTACAGAAACATATTTTCTTTGATTCCGCGACACAGGACATCAACACCGGATAAGAATAAAAAAACACAACGTCACAACGACTGACGAAACGACTTTTCTGTAAACACTTGACAATTTCTGAAATGCTCACTTCAGGGCTGAACATTTTATCACTTATTCTTACATTATAGGAGAAAAATGAAACTCATTATCATAATTGTCAATTTTAACTATAACAAATTTGGTTTATATCATTTAAAAAATTTACAATAGTTAAAATTCCCGCGCGATTTTGAGATTTTCCATAGCCGGAAAATCCGATGTGTGAACGGTCACGGGCAGCTGCCTGCCTGCACCGGGCAGGCATTTTAATTGGCCAATTTTAATTGGCAAGCAGAAGCCCATCTATCAATTGTTTCGAAGGCGGCTGGTAATCTAGAGATTTTTTCGGCAAAATGAGTTTTAGGGAAAATGAAATTTCGGACAAGTGAATACCTACCCTGCGCATGCGATGTATGAGCCGATTCATTGGCTGCCGTTCACGCGCTTATTTGAAATGTTACAAAATACCATTTTTTTATTTATTAATAATCAGAAATAATTTTTTAAACACGCTTAAGTGGTACGTGGATAGGTTTTATTATATCCTGAGCATCAGGTTTTCAATAATAAAAAAAAAGGTGAGATTAAATAACATGACATTTTTTATTTTTGGAACATTTATTTTATTTTTCAACCTAATGCTCACAATATATTAAAAACCACCCAAGTACTACTTGAACATGTTAAAATATAATTATTTCTGATAATTAATGATAAATTTTAAAAATGGTATTTTCAACATCTCAAATAAGCGCGCGAACGGCCGCCAATGAAGCACCTCATTCCTCGCGTGCGCAGTAGCGCAAGGTGCCCGCGAGACTGGAAACATTATTAAATCAGTTATCTTTTCAGACTCTTTAAGCGTCATTAATAGCGTGGCAGATGTATGTCCCAACAATATCAAATCTTGCATCATTTTTGTAATCAGAAATAGAATGGCGACTCTGGCCAAGCTCAATCGCACAGTAATGCTAGTTTGGATCCCTGGACACAGGGGAATTCGAGGAAATGAGCATGCCGACCTAGCCGCTAAGTCAGCGGCCGCTGATGGCGCTCTCCTTCGCGTTTCTTTACCCAGTTCTGACTTCTTTGGTTCCGCTCGAAAATCTCTTCTGGATAGCTGTAGGGATTATTATACTAAGGTTGGAGAAAATAAGGGCGTGCACGACACCCAGCGTTTCTACCAACATAGGCAAAAACCTTGGTTTGCCTCTTTCATTGCACCAAGAGAGTGGACAGTCTCTCTCTGCCGCATGAGGAGCAATCACTATTCACTTAATGCTAGTTTAGCCCGTACAAACATTGTAAATTCAAGCCAGTGTACTTGCAATCCTGATATTGATGAAGATTTGGATCACATCCTGTGGGCTTGCCCCCGTTTCGATAACATACGTGGCACCCTCATCGCAGGTCTCTCTAAATCCTTAAAATGTCCTCCTCCCTTCAGTAGTTACCAGTTTTTAGCTAATCCCTCCCTGCGAGTTGTCTCACACGTTTTCAAATTCTTAAAAAATGCAAACCTACAAATTTGACGTAAATAATTTAAAAAATCGATTAAACATTTTCTTTCTTTTAAAATCGTAAATTTGCCGCCCGCGTAAACTAGCGCATGAGCGGTGGTGTCGTGGCGCGGGTGTCACGAGTCGCGCATGTAGCGTGTACGAGATGCCCGCCCCTGGGCACCACTGCGCATGGGCCATTGCTTTTCTCTCCCCGATGGGAGAGAACCTTTCCGTTCGTTTCAGATTATACCACTGGGCATGATCCAAGAAGCATGGTCTCGCCACTTGGGGGTACGAAATACGTTCAAGCCGCGTCTCGTACAGCGGAAGACATCTTGGTTACCATGACAACGCAGAGACGCTTTCCTAACTACGATTGAAATCTTTTCGCGTCATGATATGTAGCACAGCGTTCCTCAAACTTAGATACTTAAATGTAGATAATAAGAATGTAGTTAATACCTGCTTTAATTCTTGAAGATACGTAGTTTTACATGTAATAGAAATTGTAAATTTGAAACTATATATCTCTAAAGGACACTTGGGATCACTGAGAAACCATGGACTTTCAGATTTTTTTCAGATTGTCTCCTTTCTTTTTCAAGTATTTTCATCGGATAGTTGAATTGTCATAGAGGTTTTGGAGATATTTTTTTCTATTTATATTTGGAGGTGTGTCCTTCAAGTGTGAATCTATCATTATAATGAATAAATATATCGAACTGCAAATACGTATAGTTAAAATGCATGAATTAAAAGAAAATTCTTTCACAACTTATGGATGTATTTTTTTGAAGAATGAAATTTCATAATTTTCTGTATTGTATACTGTTAGAAGCACAAATTGAAATTTACAATTGGTTATTTTTCATGATGATTTTATGATGATGATTACGCTACGCAGCGTAATGCTAAAGTAATGCTGAAGTAATATGGCATTATAATTATTAAAAGAAGCAAAATAAATATGTGAACTGTTGCAATTATAATAATACGTTAAATAGTCATGCCGTAATTGCAACAACTTGCTTTTTCAGCATTAAAAAATAAAAAAATAAAGTGCCTGTCATTTAATTCGGGCCCCTGCATTTCGGCAACCCGCTTGAACCCGTCGTTAGCAGACTGCAATGATAAGCACAATTTCAACGTATTATTATAATTGCAACAGTTTACATATTTATTTTATTTATTTTATTAATTATAATGCCATATTACCTTAGCATTACTTTAGAATTACGCTGTAGCGTAATGCTTGCATTCGGCCGGTCCGCCAGGGCAACTAGTACAAATTATTTATAATGATTTCTGTAGTAAAAAGCGCAAAACAAGAAAATTTTTCAACTGTCATCGTTCTTTTCAAAATCGATAGTGTGAATAGTATGGGATTATAATTCTCCAAATATGCTGCAAAGAAGTACTTTAAATTTTAAATATCACGCTCTTCCACATTTCATACTCGTTATAAATATAAGACATATTTTTCTGATTTTTATTTGAGCTTTATACGATTAGTTATGAGACTGTTTTTGAGTTTTTTCTACAATTAACACTTGCAGCGTTGAACCTACTTTAAACTTCCCGCTTGACGTCCCTTTAAAAATGTCTTCCGCTGTACGAATTCCTACGGGCCATTTGATTGGTTTTTTTTTTTTAGATGCGCGTGGCGAGACCATGCTTCTTGGATCATGACCACTGGGTAATACAAAATCCCAACACTAGTTCGTGACCGTATATACAAGGCTGCTGAAGCAAGTATGGTGTCAACGTAGATCAGCCAATGGCTGTTCTTAAAGAAGAAGAAGAAGCGAGACTGGAGGCGAGACCATAGTTTCTTGCATGTTTCTTGGATAATGTTTTGTACGTAAATCCAGTCGTCGTATAATCCTATAGTTCGCACGTGTTGCTGGAGGTTTTAAAAATTGTTTTTCGTTTTTTCGAAATGCTGAGTGAATATTTGGCAATATGGTAGGGAGATATGAAAACCCGATAAATAAAAATTAAAAAATTGAAAATTTTGATCCGTGTGCTCTGAAAGATGAAGATTTTAGTGAAAATAAGGATGCAGAGTCGTCGACTATAGTATAGATATAGTGTCATATTTTATTTAAATCTCAAAATGTTTGCACCATAAACCAAGTAAAAGCATATAAAACTTTGGAAGCTTATCAATTTTATGACGCTGGTTTTGTGGTAAAGGTGAAGTGAAAGGACTTTAATGATACTTTTCTATTTTTGAGAGAGGTCAGTATAACATTATAGTATTCTTAGCTATAAATTGGTATTTTTTAGCTATAAGTTATTAATTGCTATTAATATAAACATTAATATTAAAAAATATTCTTGTGAAGCATGTAATTTTTTATAATTTTGTTGTTATCAAGTTCTATTGCTACTATTTTCAATGTCAACCCTGATTGAAATATTTTCTATGTCTTTCCACGTCAAATTTTATAGATATACATTAAATTGTTGAGAAATTTTTATGGGAAATTTCACGAATTTCCAATGCATTTAAAACACGGAGTAGCTTTTTCTTATTAAGAAAAATATAATATCTGCAATGAATATAATTTTTTATAGATATTTGTGTGTGTGTCTGCGCAGGGTTGTGAGTCCATGAAACTTTTCATTGCAACATTGAAAGTTTCATTGCAACATTGAAAGTTTCATTGCAACATTGAAAGTTTCATGAAACAATGAAACATTTCATGGGACCAAAGTTTCTGAAACGTTTGAAAGTGTCACAAACACGTATGCTCTTGCTCACTCAAGCCAGGTTGAGCTTAATGGTGCTGTCACACCTCTGCCTGCCTTCCTGGGGCAGGCAGAAAGGTTGTAAGAGTAAAAGAGATAGAAAGTATTTTTTGTCCAATTTTGCGCTCTCTATCTCTTTTACTCTTACAACTTTTCTGCCTGCACCAGGCAGGCAGGCAGAGGTGTGAAAGCACCATAAGGCTCATGTAGGGGGTAATCCAACCTACAAAACGCACCCCAAAAAATTGGTTTCGACTGCTGGCGCACCGAAAGGATGTCGGGGGGCCATTTTTCCCCCCACAGGAAGCACTTATCCATATTTGAGGGGGAAAGTCCCTCCGGAACGTCAACACTCGCGATAAATATTTAAAAATTAACCCATTAAGTCCCAACTGGACAAATTTTCACAACGGTTTTCAACGCTTGTATTTTCTATGAAAATGAATTGTGGAAAATATGAAAAGAAGCTTTTCCATCGTAAAATTTAATAAACTTTCAGAATTTGTGATCAGATTTTTTGAAAAATTTAACTGTCAAAAACTATATATGATTTAAAAAAAAAACATGGTTTTAAAAAAAAATTTTTGTTTATGTCAATCTTTCACTTTCATAACATTTAAAATTTAACGTTTGAAGTACAGAAATCGTGTCCTCGAGACGTAAACTTGAAGATTTCATGGATTACATTTTGAAAAAATAAGTGAAAGCACACAAAATGGCGGTTGGAACGCGGAAAAATCGTTAAAATCTTACGAAATTTAAACTTTTCTTTTCTATTGATTTGAAGAATTACATTATTGAAAGTACTCGTAGAAATGGTTATGACTTGACTCATTGCTGTAGCTATTGCAGGACATCCCAGCAATAAGTTGGCAGACCAATAGTCCTTTTGGGATTTCCTTTGATTGAAGATTGATGTAATAATCACCCCCAGAAAAATATCAAAATCATCAATCGTCAAATCATAACCATTTCTACGAGTACTTTCAATAATGTAATTCTTCAGATCAATAGAAAAGAAAAGTTCAAATAACTCTACGAATGAAGAATTACAAATCAGCTGCTTTGTTTTATCGGGTAACAAATTTTCATTTTCAGGATAATGAGTGTATATTTTTTCTCCGGTTGCCCATTTATAGATATAGTCTGGCTCTAATTTTGAATGACTCTCTTCATAGTTATTTAGAACATGTGAATAACTCACCGATGGAATATCATTCTGCGAGTTCCGATAATCTTCTGAATCAGATTCAGAAGAGCTGGAGTCATCATCCTGAGGAATAACTAAAGCGTCAGAATTGCCATTTTCTCCCTCTTCAATTTCAATATTTTGTAGGTGAACAGATCTTTTTCGAGGCTTTGCTAACGAATTCGACATTTTCTAAGTAACACGGCGAATAGTTCCCGTACCAAATTCTGCTATACTTACGAAAGTATCCAATAAAACTCACAATACACTGCAGTCCCGCTTTATCAGCAGTTTGGGGGGTACCCTCAATGGCCTCTGTGATGAATCGGGACTCTCTAAACTGTTCTTCTTGTCCTTCTTTCTCGTGGCTTCTTATAGTGCAGAGCCGTAAACATCGCAACACCGCTGATCTTTCAAGCTTCTCTCTGTCGCCCCCTTGGCCCACCTTATCAGATGTACCGAGACCAGATGAAGCGGGGCTGCAGTGTAATATCAAATAAATCTCGAAAAAATTTATTTAAAAATTTTTTTTTTGATGGTGGTCATCATTTGTATTCTTTTGGAGAGTGAAAGTTTCGGAATTGTTTACTCGAAAACGATGGATTGTAGACGAAAATTTTACTGAAGAAAAAGTTATTAGAATTGATCAAAGAATACACTGGAATTTTTCAGAATTTTTTGGAGACTTACAATTTTTCAAAATTTTCCGATTTTGAAAAATTCAAAAACTCTTCAAAAAATTCTGAAAAAATTCCAGTGTATTCTTTAATCAATTCTAAGAACTTTTTCTTCAGTAAAATTTTCGTCTAAAGTCCACCATTGTCGAGTAAAAAATTCCGTAAGATTTTAACGATTTTTCCGCGTTCCAGTCGCCATTTTGTGTGCTTTCACTTATATTTTCAAAATTTAAACCATGAAATTTTCAAGTTTACGTCTCGAAGACACGATTTCTGTACTTCAAACGTTAAATTTTAAATGTTATGAAAGTTAAAGATTGACATAAACAAAAATTTTTTTTTAAAAACTATGCTTTTTTTTTAAACAATCATATACAGTTTTTGACAGTTGAAGTTTTCAAAAAATCTAATCACAAATTCTGACAGTTTATTAAATTTTACGTCGGAAACGCTTATTTTCATATTTTCCACAATTCATTTTCATAGAAAATACAAGCGTTGAAATCCGTTGTGAAAATTTGTCCAGTTGGGACTTGATGGGTTAATAAAATGAAACGTTTTTCAAAGGTCGAAAAAAAGTAAACAGAAACAGTAGAATCAGCGCCGCGTGGTATCCCTATCGAAAACGAAATCGATTTAAAATGACTTCTGGCGCCATATTCAAAATAGAAAAAGCATTGAAACATATGTACGAGTAATAATTTTTAATAAGTTATAATATATTATTTAAAAAACATAACAAATAAATATTATCTTACAAAAATATAAGAAAAAAAAGAAGGAAAAACATATTCAACGCAAAATACTGACCGATAAAATAGACAAATAATACTTTCCACATTTTCTTCTAATTCTGAGTTGATCTTATAACATTCCCTTCACACCGCCCACACAGAAGAAATAATTTACATATAGCTAACGAAGATTTGGTAAAGATTTTCCAAATTTGTAATTACCAAAAATAAGCATTTTCCACAAAATGCAATGTTATTGTGTTTATGATTTTTTCAGAGGAACCTTAGGCTATATAATGTACACCTAACAACCCATAAAACCCACCCACGCAATAGAACTCAACTCTAGAAAGCTGGAAAGACCCGGTGAATAGTTTCAGATCTTAGTCCATGGGAATATAATCATTTCTCTAAAAAATCAAAGTTATAGCGACTTTGATTATTTTAAAAGGTCCTTGGGTTCTGGATTATTATTATAACATCCCCAAAAGTCCATCCACCCACAAGAAATAAATTACATATGGCTCTTAAGATTGGGTAAAGATTTTCCAAACTGTACCCCTAACACTCCATCAAACCCACCCACCTGTTAGAAATCAATTCTAGTAAGCTGGAAAGACTTGGTAAATATATTGCTGTATTATTCTTTGACGAAAAAATAACATTTTTAGAAAAAGTCAAAGTCGTTTTTTCTATGACTTTTTTGATGTGATCCTCAGTCAATAGATTGTTATCAGAACACCCATACAAACCCACTCTCGCATTAGAAATCAATCCTAGAAAGTTTTCGAGACAAGTTTTTTATTATTTATTCTAAAGAAATTCTGACTCTTATGGCTTCTTTCTACACCTGAATTCGAGTTGGAATTCACAGGCACAAGTCGATCAGACTCCATATTGGCCACTGGGCATTATGAAAACGATTTCGAAACTGGTATTTTTTCACATTATTATCGAGAATTCCAACTCGAATTCAGGTTTAGAATGAAGCCATAAGAGTCAGAATGTCTTTGGAATAAATAATAAAAAACTTGTCCTGAAAACTGGTTCTCGATAATAATGTGAAAAATACCAGTTTTAAAATCCTTTTCATAATGCCCAGCGGCCAATACGGAGTCTGATCGACTTGGGCCTGTGAATTCCAACTCGAATTCAGGTTTGGAATGAAGACATAAGAGTCAGAATTTCTTTAGAATAAATAATAAAAAACTTGTCTCGAAAACTTTCTAGAATTGATTTCTAATGCGAGAGTGGGTTTGTATGGGTGTTGTGATAACAATCTATTGACTGAGGATCACATCAAAAAATCATAGAAACAACGACTTCGCCTTTTTCTAAAAATGTTATTTTTTCGTCAAAGAATAATACAGCAATATATTTACCAAGTCTTTCCAGCTTATTAGAATTGATTTCTAAGACGTGGGTGGGTTTGATGAAGTGTTAGGGGTACATTATGTAGCCTAAGGTTTCTCTGAAAAATCATTAACACAATAACTTTGCATTTCGTGAAAATAACTTTTTTTTTGCTAATTACAAGTTTGGAAAATCTTTACCAAATCTTAACAGCCATATGTAATTCATTTCTTGTGGGTGGATGGACTTTTGGAGATGTTGTAATAATAATCCAGAACCCAAGGACCTTTTAAAAAAATCAAAATCGCTATAACTTTGATTTTTTAGAGAAATGATTATATTCCCATGGACTAAGATCGGAAACTATTCACCTGGTCTTTCCAGCTTTCTAGAGTTGAGTTCTATTGCGTGGGTGGGTTTTATGGGTTGTTAGGTGTACATTATATAGCCTAAGGTTCCCCTGAAAAAATCATAAACACAATAACATTGCATTTTGTGGAAAATGCTTATTTTTGGTAATTACAAATTTGGAAAATCTTTACCAAATCTTCTTTAGCTATATGTAAATTATTTCCTCTGTGTGGGTGGTGTGAAGGGAATGTTATAAGATCAACTCAAAATTAGAAGAAAATGTGGAAAGTTTTATTTATCTGTTTTATCGGTCAGTATTTTGCGTTGAATATATTTTTCCTTCTTTTTTTTCTTATATTTTTGTAAGATAATATTTATTTGTTATGTTTTCTAAATAATATATTATAACTTATTAAAAATTATTACTCGTACATATGTTTCAATGCTTTTTCTAGTTTGAATATGGCGCCAGAAGTCCTTTTAAATCGATTTAGTGGTCGATAGGGATACCACGCGGCGCTGATTGTACTGTTTCTCTTTACTTTTTTTCAACCTTTGAAAAACGTTTTATTTTATTAATTTTTAAATATTTATCGCGAGTGTTGACGTTCCGGAGGGACTTTCCCCCTCAAATATGGATATGTGCTTCCTGTGGGGGAAAAAGTTGCCCCCCGACATCCTTTCGGTGCGCCAGCATTCGAAACCAATTTTTTGAGGTAAGTTTTGTAGGTTGGATTACCCCCTACATGAGCCTTAAGCTCAACCTGGCTTGAGTGAGCAAGAGCATACGTGTTTGTGACACTTTCAAACGTTTCAGAAACTTTCGTCCCATGAAATGTTTCATTGTTTCATGAAACTTTCAATGTTGCAATTAAACGTTTCATGGACTCACAACCCTACCCTTAAGTCATTTAACTCAGTTAACGGAACGAAACGTTTAAACTAGATTTAAACTTTCTTCTGAAAATATGTTTTTCTATATCAAATATTTATTTAAAATATTGAGAGATATAGCACTGATAAAAATTAAAACATGTTTTTGAAAGAAAACAATTTATAAAAATAAGTCTGATAGTTTAATGAAATAGCAAAATGTCCTTTTATTCATTTCCATTCGAAGTTTCGACATTTTTTATGAAATAGTTTTAAAAATGAAACATTCTCACAAATAAATATGTATTAAATATATAAGAAAATCATTTTCATTTTATTGAAATCAATTCTCAAATTTTTTAAATAAAATATTTAAAAAATTACGTACTGTTAACAATTAACACGTTGTTTATTTATTCAAATTAGTTGAAACGATTTGCTTTGAAACACAAATGATAATATTGAATGTTTATATTTAATACTTAATAGTACTTTTTCATATTTTGAATTTTCCCGCCCTAATGTTTGAAACTGCGGAACCCTATGTGTGTATACAGGGCGTCCCAGACTCAAGTGTCCGGACTTATATAGCCGTATAAAAATAAAAAAAAAAAAATAGAAAATTCCTTTGCCAAAGATCAGTTGAAGTTTTAGTTTTTAAGTTACAAAATATTTTAACTGGACCAATCAGGAGCGCCGTATAAACAGCCGTTTGTGCGTGAACGGGATTTCAACGCAGTGTTATCGAAGCGAGCGTAGAGGTGGGGTTAGCGACGGGAGAACACTACGTTGGAATCCCGTTCACGCACACACGGCTGTTTATACGGCGCTCCTGATTGGACCAGCTTAAATATTTTATAACTCAAAAATTAAAACTTTACTCATGTTTCGAAAAGGAATTTTAGATTTATTTTTTTAATTTTTATACGGCTATATAAGTCCGGACACTTGAGTCTGGGACACCCTGTATATATTAAGGTGGTCCAAAAAACGCTTGTCGAGCTATAGGGCAAGTCCCCCTTCCAAAAGTTTCCATTTCCGGAGAAAAAAAATCCCTGATTTTTTTTTTCGAAATTCGAATATTAACACCGGGCACTTCAAAATCCCATTTAATTAACATGGGGAAATTTGGGATTTTCGAAAAATTGAACTCATACTTCAGGGTTTGATCGAAACATGCCAAGCTTTTTAGGGGTTGAAGAGGAGTACCTATGAAATAAAAGCATACTAATAACTTTTATTTTTAACCCACCCTTACCCCCCACAGCGCCTCAAATATGACCCCAAAATCAAAAAACTACATTTTTACGTATTATTGTTACTTTTTAGCAATTTCTGTCCTCTTTTTCATACAAATAATTGTTAATGGACCAATTGAATATTTCCCATGACTTTTTAAACAATTTTTAATTGTTTAAACAAATGTAACTTATTTAAACAATTATTTATTCCCAAAAAATGTAAAAAATAATAGTATTTTCTGATTGAACTGTAATAACTTGTCATTGTTTGAAGTATTTTTTTTAAAATTATGTAATTATTTAAACAATTACTTATTGTTTAATCTCAAAATTTCTAAAAATTGAGCCAGAGATGTCCAGCTTTTTCTCAAATTTGTATCCTATGCTACTTTTTTAAAAATAATTATCTAATTTTGATACATTTCTTTTAATGTTTAATAAATATCTATTTGTTTAAACAATTTTGATTTGCTTAACAAGTTTTTTTTCGATAACTTTAAAAAATAAAATAAAATACATATAATTATTTTTCTGACTGTATAGTGAATAGAAAGAATATATTAACCATTTTTTAATTGTTTAAACAAATATAATTTGTTTTAACCATTATTTTTCGAACAATATTTTTTAAATCGTATTTTCTGAATTAAACATAATATTGAATAATTTCGAGGAGTAGTAAATTCTGTTAAAATGTCGTATTATTGTTTAAACAATTTTTATTAGTTCAAGTAGTTTTCGATTAAAAAATGTGGATCAATAATATAAAATATCAAACATAGAAGTATTTTCGTAAATATATTTTAATATATATATATAATGAAATATAATGATATAATGAAATATAATCTAAATTAACATAAAAAATTTAATAATCTAAATCCATTTCATATGCGGTCTAATTATGAAGAAACATAAAGAAAGCAATGATAAATACACTTTTATAATTCAAATTTTATTATGACTTTGATGATTTATTTAATAATGAGCCAAAGAAGATGTAAACCATCCATACTCAATTTGAAGGAAATTTAAAAAAAACAATAATTGTATAAACAATAACGTGAAGTGTTTAGCAGAATTTATTACTCCTTGAAATCATTCAATATTATGTTTAATTCAGAAAATACAATTTGAAAAATATTTTTGGAAAAGCAATTATTCAAGCAAATTGTATTTGTTTAAACAATTGAAAAATGATTAATATATCCTTTCTATACACTAAGCAGTCAACAAAATACTTATAGGTATTTTATTTTATTTAATTTATTTAAAGTTATCGGAAAAAACTGCTTATGCAAATCAAAATTGCTTAAACAAATAGAAATTTATTGAACATTAAAAGGAGTGTATGGAAATTATATAATTATTTAACAAAAAAGAGCATAGGATACCAATTTGAGAAAAAACTGGATATCTCTGGGCCAATTTTTAGAAATTTTGAGAATAAACAATAAGTAATTGTTTAAATAATTACATAATGTTTTTTTTTAAATTACCACTTCAAACAATGACAACCTATTACATTTCAATGAGAAAATACGATTATTTTTTACATTTTTTGGGAGTAAATAATTGTTTAAATGAGTTACATTTGTTTGAACAATTAAAAATTGTTTAAAAAATCATGGGAAATATTCAATTTGTGGGGGGTAAGGGTGGGTTAAAAATGAAAGTTATTAGTATGATTTTATATCATAGGTACTCCTCTTCAATCCCTACAAAGTTTGGCACATCTCGATTAAACCCTGAAGTGTGAGTTCAATTTTTCGAAAATCCACAATTTCCCCATGTTAATTAAATGGGATTTTGAAGTGCCCGGTAGCACGTGTTAATATTCGAATTTCGAAAAAAAATTAGGGATTTTTTTTCTCCGGAAATGGAAACTTTTAGGAGGGGGACTCGCCCTATAGGGTGAAAAAAAATTGCAATGCATTTTTGGACCACCCTACTACTACTACTATACCATTAAGCCATTTCCCTTTCGGCGAGCCTCTAGGGGTAAGCGTGACACTACCCGATTCGGGTAGTGTTTCTAGGTGGATAGTTTCTTGTAGTAAATAACTACAAGTGTGAGCTCACCACACCCACGACCACCCTAATATATATATATATATATATATATATATATATAAAATGTTGTCATAAGGACAAACGCAGGATTTCGCCGGGAGCGGGTGCTAAACTGAAAAATTGCACTCCCTCCCAGCGAAATCGCGGTAAAATTTCAGCTGTAACCACGTCTCACGAACGTGAGATAGGTGGTTACAGTCTGCGACGATTTCAATACGATGATCCGGCAAAAGTCTCGTGCACCCTGAGGACACAGAGCGACCCAAAGACGACCGCCTTCTGTATTTTCCCCGAAAGTGTCTCAGCATTTTGTTGACACACAGGGATGCTTTTCAGGCTATTAACCAGTAAAACTTTGGCACCTCCAAGAGCGCCGATGAGTAAGGCGATTAGCTTAACAGAATATTCCGTGTAACAGAAAAAATTGTCGAGAATATGAGGTTCCAGTATATTCACTTCTCATTTTCGACAATTGACTCTATTACCCTAGGAGCGTTTAGCGGAGCGGTATTTGGGCTAATTCCGTAAGAGTGACAGAGATGGTAATAAAGCACTCTTAGTGCCGCATTGTGCCTTTGGATGTAGGTCGTTCCCGCATGAGTTGGACAACTAGATAGTATGTGTCGTCGATGCTCGGGGTGTACATGACACGCTCTGCAGCTATCACCGGGAATATCTTGGCTCAAAATGTGGCGACGGTATGCTAGAGTGGAAATGACACCGTCTTGACATGCCAGAATGAAACCCTCCGTGCCCGACTTCAATCCGTATGATTTAAGGAAACCATACGTTAGCTCATACGACATCGAATGATCCTCCACATTTCTGTGGAAGATGCCGTGCATCCCCTTGTCGAGGAGCTGTTCGCGAAAGTTTTTCTCCTATGCTTTCTTAATCCGGGCCTTTAGGAGTGAGTATTCAAGATGGATAAGATTTGATGCATTTTGCTCACCCCTGATATTGAAGTCAAGGCCGAGTGTGACAGCAGCCTTCTCCGCTGCTTTGTACAGAAACGCCCCTTTGCCTACTTCTTCGTGTTTCCTGTCCATTTTAAGAAGAGGGTCTTGTCCATTTGCAACTATATGTGCTGTACCCAGAATAATCCTTGGATGAAGACATTTAAGATTCAGTATTCTGCGACCTCCTAGGCGGCGTGAGATGTAAAGTCGCGGAACAGAAGACTTAAGGTGCATGCATTTGTTCATGTGCAAAACCTTCCGCGTCCTGATATGAAGGGATCTGAGCTCGTCCTTCGTCCATGGAACCACTCCAAATGAATAGAGTACTACCGGACGGCAAGCATGTCCGTTGCAGATACTTTGTTCTTAGCCGACAGTTCGGAAGACCAAATCTGCCGGATGAGACGTTCGTATCTGCTTCGAAGAGTATCCTCTATAGATGTCACGTCCTAAATGCGGCTCTGTGGCACGCCAAGGTATCTATAGGTCTCTCCAGCGCTAAGGTGTCGTATAGCGCTTCTGTCGACGAGCTCAGGGTCTTCGGGGATGCCATTAAGTTTTCCTTTCTTCAAATTAACCTTGGTGCATTTCTCTAACCCGAACTCCATTCCAATCTCTTGAGTGTACCCTTTGACAGTTTGCCACAGAGGTACCCTTCGGAATGGCGATGTGCGAGAGACAGTGCAATAATGTGAGGCAAAAGAGAAGAGGGCTCATGGTGCCTCCCTGAAACACAGCTCTCTGAAAGGTGACACTGTTAGTGATCACACGATGTTTTCCAGATGAGATAGTAAATCTGGATTTCCAAAGCGGGATTAATCTCTATGCAGTTCACGATGTGTGGATGAACCTTTAAGCTTTCCAACAGACAGATGATAAGTCTGTGGGAGGTTGAATCGAAAGCTTTCCGGTAATCAATCCAGGCTATCTATAGGAATCGCTGACAGGATGATGCGTCTTTACAAACACATCTATCGATGAGCAGGTTCTGCCGACATCCTGCTGCGCCTTTCTTTGAGCCGCGTTGTTCGTACATCTCTCGCCATGCAGGTCCAATTTTCCGAACAATCCTATCATTTAGTATAGCTGTAAAGATCTTATACAGTGTGTTCAGACCAGTTATTGGCCTGTAATTCTTAGGGCCAGCTAAGTTGCCCGTCTTCGGTAGAAGCACTGTGCGCCCTTCCACCAACCACTCTGGAATAGGCTCTTCCGACTTTAGATATAAGGTGAAAATTCGGGCCAGATGCTGGTGGGTTGAAGGAAACTTCTTCCACCAAAAGGTCTTGATACCATCTGGACCCGGAGCGGAATAGTTGTTCATGCCTCTTATTACGCTTTTCACGTCCTCGGTAGTGATAGGTGGGCATTCTTCCTCAGCTGTTATGAGGGAATTGCACAGCTCCTTGAAGCTAGATGTTATGTAGTCAATAACACACTGAATGCGGGACGCGTACTGTCTTGCTCAGCCTATCTTTGTGCTGAGTTGATGTATTCGTCTTTTGGTCTTACGATCAACCGTTGGGTTTGTTTTACGGTTTGCATCTGCCAAAGTTCTCGCTGCATTGTACACACCACAATTGATGGTCCAGAGGTCGGATTCTTCGGAAAAATCTCCACGAAGCTCATCATCCAGGTCAGTCAGATCTTTGGGCTTGGGAGAAACCTGAATGTTGATGTTTCTCTGATTCCTGAAGCAACGTTCTTCATCTATTGGATGCCTGTTCGCGGTTGGTCTCAGTGTCGCCTCTTTCTGTTGCTGACTTGTTCTGGCTGCGGTAGAGTAGGCGCTCCGCTTACATAGCCCCTTTGTCAGAGTTGTTCCGCATGGTTTTGCAGACGTTGACGCGAAAAGTGCGAGAGCTCTGGGTGTTTCTCGCACCACAGAACCTGTGGTCGTGCCATGTAAACTTCTAGCTCGGGGGCCATACTGCTATCGTAGCACTCTAGTAGGTCGTCATTGTGTCGATCCGCCCACCCAAAAGTATTGAGATTCCGCCGGTCCATCGCATTGACTCCGTCTTGATTGGCTCCCCCAACTCTAGGGTAGTCGGCATTGTTGTCCGACCCATTGTCGGGAGCCCTGCGCATTCGATTGTATTGAACCGCATTCACTACAACTGTGTTTGGTGTAGTCATTGTTGTTTCCACGAGCAGCTAGGGAAAGAGTTCTTCCATCCTTGTAGAGCCCCGCGTGCAAGGATAAGGCTGGTACTCTGAGAGGTCGCCCGGCATCTCAGGTCACCGTTTGAGTCACCTAACCCAGGTACCATTCAGCTTTCGGCACGGTTGTAATGCCTTCGCTTAGGGGTTATTCCTTCGGGACCATCCCTGGACAATATTCCGCGACTGCTTATTAATTATTGTAACCATATTCAGCAGAAACCCTTGGTACAGGGACCCTCTATCCGCAACCCGAGGACGCTTTCGGTAGCTTTGTCATAGGCCCTTTGGTTCGATTCCCAAGAAACCAAAACCGAATATATATATATATATGTGTGTGAGTGTGTGCGTGTGTGTTATTAAGGCCTTATCTGACCTATGTCTTAAGTACATTTTCTAACATAAAAGCTTTCCCTCTTCCGATTTCCGGCATTAAAATATTGGGATTCTATTTTTAAAAAAAGTTGACTTTGAAATGACCTTGAAGGACAAGTTCAAGGTCAAAAGCAAGGTCACTATCAAACTGCTCATTTTGAGTTGATGAAGTAATGTCCGTATTATCATTGGAAGGTATTTTATCTTTTCTCTAAAATACCCAGACCTTGTTTAAGTTGAAGTGACCTGTGCGTAACCAACAAGGTCAAACCTACAATCTGAGCACATGTTTGTTCGTAAAATTTCCCGCTCTTTCGATTGCCGTTGTAAAAAATAGGGGTTCCCATTTGAAAAAAAGGTGACCTTGAAATTACCTTGAAGGACAAGCTCAAAGTCAAAACCAAGGTCTCTATTGGATTCCTCGTTCCCGGAACTTTTTGGACACCTAGTGTGTGTGTGTGTGTGTATATATATATATGCAGCCCAAGATGAAGCGACATTAAGACCAACCGCAGAAAGTAGGCACCTTCTGAAAGATGATTGCAATTCCAGTACAAGGAGGAACATCAACATCCAAGTTCCTCTTAAGCCCCAAGATCTGGCTGAAATGGATGCCTCCCTTCGTGGAGATATCTCGCAAGAGGCCGACCTCTGGACCGTCAATTGCTCAGTTTCTGGTGCTGCGAGAACTTTGGCTTATTCAAATCGAAGGCTAAAATCGGCGATGGACCAAAAGACCAGAAAACGCTTGCATCAACTGAACAAGAAAATTGGATGGGCAAGACAGAATGCGTCCCGTGTTCAATGTGTGATTGACTACATAACATCTGGTAGACCGTTCACGGAAAGGGTTCGAAAGTTCGCCCAAGAACTAAGGCCCTTGAATCACACACTGAACAAGTCAAAGCTGCTGACAATCAAGTAGCATATTGTTAACAAAATAAGGCTGTTATCTGACGCAAGGAGGAAAATACAGAAGAGGGAGAGATGGATCAGGGAGAATCAACAGTTTCTCGCTGAACCATCGCGCCTCTTCAGCGATCTCCCTGTTTTTGTAAAAAATCCACCCAAGCCCAAGTAGGTAGAGACTTTTTGGAGAGAGGTGTACAAGATCCCGAAAACACTAGAGTTGAAAGAAGATACCGACAATATCATCCGCTTCAAACAGTGTTGCGACAAACTCATAAAATCTGACGAGGAATGTCCATCAGTCACTGCCGAAGAGGTGAAAAAAGCTCTTAAAGGCATGAAGAACTTTTCCGCTGCTGGACCAGATTGTATCAAGTACTTTTGGTGGGAGAAGTTTACTTTTATGCACCAAAATTTGGCCCGCATATTCACTTCATATTTTAAGTTGGACACGCCCATTCTGCAGTGGCTGGTGTTAGGACGCACTATACTCCTGCCGAAAAAAGGCAATTTGTCCAACCCAGAGAATTAGAGGCCAATAACTTGTTTGAACACACTGTATAAGATCTTTACAGCTGTCCTAAACAACAGGATTGTTCGACGAATTGAGCCTGTATGGCAAGAGATGTACGAACCACGTGGCTCGAAAAAAGGTGCAGGCCTCTTTGGAAAACTAGATTTGCTATCTCATCTAGAAATGATCGTCTGATAACGAACAACGTCACCTTCCAGAGGGGCGTCTTTCAAGGTGATACCATGAGCCCTTTGATTTTTTGCATCACACTTCTGCCTCTATCTCTCGCACTACGAAATTCTCCTGGATACATCTGTGGCGACGCTAATCAGCGCTAGCATAAGGTCACTCATGTATTTTATATGGATGACCTGAAGATCTATGCCTCTGGTAAAAGCAAACTTCAATCTGCTATAAATATCGTCAAGAACTACACAGGAGAGATTGGAATGGACTTTGGTTTGGACAAGTGTGCCAAAATTCATCTGAAGTAAGGAAAGATTACTGGCGTTCCCAAGGACCCTGAGCTTGTGGATATGAGTGTTATTAGACATCTTAACATTGGAGAGACCTATACATACCTGCGCGTGCCTCAAAGCCACATTCAGGACGTATCATCAGCGAAGGAGTCTCTTCGAAGCAGATACAAGCAACTTCTTCGACAGATTTGGTCTTCCAATCTGTCGGCGTTGAACAAGGTATCTGCGACTAACATGCTTGCCGTCCCGGTTCTACTCTACTCGTTTGGGGTGGTTAAATGGACGAAGAACGAGCTTAAGGCCCTTGATGTCACCACACGTAACATCATGCGTATGCATAAAATTGGCGAAGGAGCGTTCCTTTACAAAGCCGCGGAGCAAGCGGCCGAGACCCTTGGCCTGAATTTCAACATCAGAAGTGAGGAAAGTGCATTACTCCATCTAGATGCTTCACGTCTAAAAGCCGAAATAAAGAAACCAGAGGTTGGAAAATGTCACCAAGAGCTACTTGACAAGCATATGCACGGAAACTTTTACAGGAATGTAGAAAAGCAGACCTTGTCGAAGGAGCAAACTTTTGCTTTCCTCAAATCATCAGGGCTCAATTCAGGTACAGAGGGTTTTATTTTTGCATGCCAGGATTACGTCAATTCCACCTTAGTATACCGTGCCCGCATTTTATGTCAAGATGTTTCCAGTGATAGGTGCAGAGCGTGTCATGCACACGCTGAGTACCTAGAACACATACTATCTGGGTGTCCGACCCACGCAGGAACGACGTACATCAATAGACATAATGCGGCCCTTAGAGTACTTTATTACCATCTTTGTCGCTCTTACGGCGTTGGTCGCGACCCTGCTCTGTCGAACGCTCCAAGGGATATAGAGTCAATTTACCGAAACGAGAAGTGCCAAATTTTCTGGAACTACGATTTTCGGGCAGCAGTCTCCGTTGCTCACTCGAGACCTGACATTGTTTTCAAAGACTTCGAGAAACGAACTATATTCGCGATCGAATTCTCGGCTCCGTCCAAATACAACATTACTGCAAAGAAGAAAGAAAAGGAGGAGAGGTATCAAGACCTTAAGAGAGAGCTGCAACGACTGTACCCAAAGTATTCGGTGCGAGTACTCGGTACTCGGAGGTGCGAAACTGTCACTGGTTCGTAACCTTAAAGCCATACCGGCGTGCCAAAAATATGCCAAGGCGCTAGTGAGATGGATGCAGAAAGCTGTCATCCTTGGGTCGCTTCGTGTCCTCAAGACACATGAGGGTTTCACCGGCCTGTCGTTGTGATTTCCTGGAGGCTATTGACATTTTTTAGATGGCGGTTGCTCTTAGTGGGACCCTGCGGTGGTTGTTTAACAATTTTTTAAAATTATATATATATATATATATATATATATATATATATATGTGACGTGCGCCGAAGAAAGGGGGCTTACTCTGAAAAGTAAGATTTTTCAGGGCGAGCGGTCGAAGTCGACCGGATAGACTCGACTTTTATGAGAGAGGGAAGACTCACGAAATCTTCCCTCTCCACTTACCACTACATTCTCACGAGGAAAGAGATAGGTCGTAGACGTGGCTCATGGACGGGTACAGATGAGACGCGGAGATGTAGTCGTAAGTGGTGGAAGGTGTTTCACGGGATCTCGAGCTCTCGAGTAAAGTCTGATTTCTCGGGTACCTAACAACTCAATTATTGGCAATAATAACGCTCGAATTTTTTTTCGATGGTTTCATTAAAAAGAGCAACTCAAAAACTATCGAAAGGTGTGAAAACCTTGATTTCGATTTTTTAGAGTAAGCCCCCTTTGTTCGGCGCACGTCACATATGCGAAGGTCAATTTCATAGTAGCCATAGGGCAGCGGTTTGACATCACATGAATTTTGTAATTATGTGGGCAATTCGTGATTGTATTCTAAAATGTAATTCTAACCTTAAATCTCAATAAGCTGCCATCGCATTTTATACCAGCAATGGAAAAAAATTATAAAGAAATTATATGCTTCACAGGAATATCACCCTACTGAAAATTTGCGGTCGCGTATAAGAAACAGCATTTGCGGCCGCATTTTGAAATATTATAAATTATTATAAATATTACATTATGGTCAATTTTACCACGTATTTCAATAAACTTTGTTGTTTAATTCATAAATATTCACGGTTGTGCTTATTTAATTACACCTCAGACAATATAAATTAAGTCAACGCAAATTTTTTTAGCGATTTATAATAGTTCAAAATGCGGCCGCAAATGCGACCTAAAATGCGGCCGGAAATGCTGTTTCTCATACGCGGCCGCAAATTTTCAGTAGGGTACTTAATGTTAATGTTCATATCAATAGTAAGTAATAACGTATAACTAAAAATACTAACTTATAACTAAAAGACTACGACTACTTGTTCGTCTAGACTGCTAAATTTGCTCAAGAAAAAACTTCCAGCTATAGCAGACCATGTCAGTGGCTGTACAATTTTCTGGCAATACTGGCTTTCGCCAGTATCCGGATAAACAGCACAATTCGCTTATACAAATGTTTTCGAATGAGGCATTTCGTATTCCAGTAAAATATTTGTTTCCATTATTCCTAACCCTAATTATGATATAAATAGTGATAAGCGAGATTAAGAAGTGTATTTTGATTTTAAATGTATTTTTCAAATGTTTAATAATAAGTTAATAACATTTGTATTTTAATGCTTGTAAACAATCTGAGAGTAAAGGAAAGCATAGTTTGTATAAACAGACGTAGATGGTTAAAACATATATTAAAATGTATTTTAGCTATTGTTTGCAATATCAAATGACTGGGTGACATTTTCACGTATTTAAATGATTTTTCTGTTGTACTGGGTAAATTTTGAATAATTAGAGCACATGATATTATAGAATGAGTCACGTACTTCACAAGCCCTGATATTACTGGATTGGGATTGCCACTGGGTTTCGAGAAAAAATTCAAACCTCACGTCTTCTATGGCGCGGTGCGGTTCAGTATGGCATAAAAAGTGTCCTTATATTTTGAAAAATGTCAATATTGTGCAGAAATTTTGGACAGTGATTCAAAATATGTAAGGGCAGATCGATTTGGCCCATTTGGATTTTTATTTTGATTAAATAGTGCAATTTTATTAATTTTTAACTTAGAATGTAACTGCGAAACCAGGTTTTTGTGCCTAGACTAAAATCTAATTTATGTAATGTGGGCGGGGGATCCTATGAGGTCTCCCCATGACACTCAAGCTATAAATTATATTGAAAATAAATAAATAAATAAAGCATATTGTGCCATAAAATGTAATTATTAGAATTGCATTATTTAAAGAAAATAAAAACTCACATGGGTCAGACAGATGTGCTCTTAAATATTTTGAATCGTTTCCCAAAATATCAGCATAATATTTACATTTTGATAAAGCCGCCGAATGTGATACAATTTAAGTAGTCACATGGCAGACCCGAACATGCCCTTAATATGAATTAGTCAAATAATGAAAAAGTAGTATAAGAAATGAAGTAATGAAATATTATTTTTGGGAAAGATAAAATATCATACCCAAAAACTTTTCCAATAATAATGCCAGTACTTCCACTTACGTTTTTTCTTTCGGGTATTTTTCTAGTCTTTTTTTTCAATGCATACATTTTGAAGAATTATAAATAATTTTACATTTTTCAAGTACAAAGACACTTTCTTTGCTGCACTGAACTGCGCCACTCCGCACAAGACGTGACGTTTGAATTTTGTCTCGAAAACCAGTAGCAAACCCAAGAAAATAATAGCAGGGCTTGTAGAATCTGACTCATTCTATAAAGGTTCATGCATGCTCGAACTCAAATGCGAACGCGAAAGCTGACGCGACGCACTTTGGAACGCATTTTTGAGTTATACTGAGTGGAGGCGCACTAGCAAAACTCGTCGCGGTCCACTGTGGCAACCGCAAAGTGCTTCAGGAATGGATTTTCGCGGACGGATGAAGCTGCAGGTCACAATTTTCAACCGATCTACTTTTGTTTTTTATTTTAAATTACTCAGTACAAAATTCCTAACAAACGTAAGTTTGCTGGGTTTTTAATTTGTTTATTTGAAAAATATTATGTTAATAAAGATATCAGAAGAAATGGCAAAATCGAAGTAATATATTTTTAATAGATTAAAAACAATGCAAGTGGATTATACTTAGTAATTTAAAAAAAAAGTGAATAGGTTGAGAATTGCGAGATACAGTTTAATCCTTCCCCGAAAATCCATTCCTGAACCACTGTGAACCGCCGCGCCGCGATGGAATGAGACGGAAAGTGGTGGGCGTTTAAATATTGATAACATAAATAATTCAATACTATTTAATTCTGCTTTATTATTTCACGAAGATTGTAATGAACAAATATTTATGTTTAACATTTCTAAGTGTAAATAAATGCTTTTTACGAGACAAATGTCTGAAAATTATCATATTAGAGAGCTAATGCATACCTAATTGTATTACAAATAATTTTTGGATTTTCAAAAATCACCGAATTCTTGAAGTGAAATGGAGTATTATTTGAATCGAAGTTGAATTTATTTTAAGAAATTTGCAAATGTGTATTTATTTTCATTAGGAATATCTGGATTGTTTTTTTTTTCATTTTATTTTTCAAAGGAACTGATAAAAAAATTTTTGTAGCCTCAAGAATTTGATGTAATTCTTGATCGTAAATATTTGTTTATACTTAGCAATTATTAAATTTCTATTTTTTGCCCTTTTTTTTATTCTTCTTCGGAAATAAAGCATTTTTAATTTTGAAATTCTCATTATGTATAATAAGTTTATTAGTATCAGTTTTATGTACGATTTTATGTCTGTTTTCATCAAATCTACACGTTTTGAGACCCTCTAAGTAAAAATAAAGATTAAGAAGTTGTATGTCTTTAGTATTGTGTATTGTGTAGACTTTTTAAAGGCCTAAAA
Source organism: Andricus quercusramuli (assembly GCA_932178445.1). Classification (NCBI taxonomy): domain Eukaryota; kingdom Metazoa; phylum Arthropoda; class Insecta; order Hymenoptera; family Cynipidae; genus Andricus; species Andricus quercusramuli. The sequence continues at coordinate 10,752 of CAKNXH010059274.1, read as the reverse complement.
AAGGACGAGATCTTTAACCAGCCATTTTTAGCAAAATGTTCTGATTTTATCCATCGAAAATGCTCTTTAAAACATTTAAAATTCAATATTCCGGCCGAGCTATGCAAGATGGAAACAAAAATGTTGAAAAGAAAAATTGTACACGACTCTAAAATGTGGTGAAAAAAATTACTAAACGCTGACAATCCCTACGAAACTATTTTCATCCAGTTATTTCTTTATAAAGAATTAAATACATTTTTAAGCTTCTGTACTTTACTGAAAGACATTTTTTTTCAAAAACCAAACGTAGTAGCCCTAGCGGACTTTATTTATCTTTCATTGAAAAAAGAAACGCTGAAATCGGATCTTAATTGTCATGTGAAAATCAACTTGTTCATAGACACTGCCTTTGCCCCAGTGTGGAGGCATACGGCGAAAACTGTGAAAGGCGTCAGGTTAGACTCTTTGGCAGCGTGTCGGCGATGCGCTTCTCCAGTGTGAGCCAAAGCATTGCTCAACACAGTTCCTATCCTGACGCAAACGCGAACGCCCGCACGCATTCAGTTTTGTGTTCGAGCATTCATGAACCTTAACCAGTAGGTCCGGTCGGGCCTCGCCGCCAAATAAGGCGATCCGGCCGGGAGTACCTATCTGAAAATAACGCTTTCCCTATTCCTTATATACAGAGAAATCTTCTACGTATTCTCACTCTTGATCTTTACACCATAATCTATAATAGTGCACTCAACATAAAAAACTTTTAAAGCAGGTCATGAAAGACATATAATTAAGGTTTCCGTTGATGTAAATATAATAATGACCTATGTAGCTTTTGTGTTTGTAATGTTGTTGTGAAAGTTCGGGCTTTATGCGAGTTGCCCAAAAAACTTCACCAGTCTCAAGATTTGTGTTCTCCTTAACCCCAAGGTTCAGAAAGAGCTTTGGTGACTTCTCTGCCTTCCTCATGAAGCATTATCCTGAGGGGGGCGGGGATACGTTATGTTATGGGCAATCAAGTTTCTTCATAAGGGCTCATTTACACCTCTGTTGGAAAAATTCTTTTACCCTCACTCTAACATGTGACAATAGCGTAAGCAGATCTCATTCTAGAAACTTCCCGAGGAAAATATCTGCAGCATTTCTAGAATGAGATAAACTTATGCTATTCTCGCATGTTAGAGTGAGAGGCAGAGAGTTTTTTCGACAGGTGTAAATGAGTCTTAACTTTGATCCCGTTTATTGTGTTGGTTGCGTTCTTGTGGATGCCTCTATCTTGCTTTATTGGTTACGGTTTACGCGAGGCCTTAACTACAGCAACTGTAGTGTTTTCTCTCTCTTCTGTTCGTTTACGCCAACAGTTTAGGACACCTGCATTCACAGCATAATTGTATTTTAAAATTTTCTTTTAAGGCAGGGTTCTACTTTCAACGCGCGAAAAAAATGCGAATTTTTTGTAAATTTTTTTTAAAACATGAAGAAAGATATTGATGTAAAGTTTGTTATGCTCAATAAATATACTCTTAAAATACATAAAAAAAATTTTTAGTTTATTTTCTGCGCTCTATATACATTTAAATGACACTTGAATACGTTTTTCTCGAAACCACGTTTTTACCGCTTGTTAAAAAAATCTCCGAAACTACCGAATCGATTGGTCTGAAATTTTTACCACATATTCTATACATATAAATCAACCGGTGGTAGCAGATTTTTTTATTTATATGCAAAAAAAAAAACAAAATGGTGGCAATTCGAAAAAAAATCAAAAATCTCATTTGTTTTGCTTTTTTTTTGCAAAAAAAAAAAATAGTAAAAATAAAAATATTCATATAAATCTGCTGCCACCGTTGATGTATATGTATAGAATATGTGGTAGAAATTTCAGACCAATCGATTCGGTAGTTTCGGAGATTTTGTTAACAAGCTGTAAAAACGTGTTTTGAGGCAAGTGCCATTTAAATGTATATAGAGTGTATAAAATAAACTAAACATTTTTTTTAATGAATTTTAAGAGTATATTTATTAAGCATAACAGACCCTACATCAATATCTTTCTTCATGTTTTAAAAAAAATTCACAAAAAATTCGCATTTTTTTCGCGCGTTGAAAGTAGAACCCTGCCTTAACTGTTGATTAAAATGCAACGTATATTATTTAAGATTAAATTTCAATGGAAACTATAAGTGAACTCATTATTTAAAATTATTTTAATACTAATTAAAATACATCCCATATTGGATAAAAATTATTTTAATGAATAATAGAATGAAAATAATTGGAACCTAAGGTTTAATTCACTAAAGGCTTTTAGACTCTTTTAACTATAAGTAATTGAGAAAAAATTTTTAAATGCGTTTTTATTTGTATGTTATGCGATCATTCACTTTATATTTTTACTTTAAACGTCACCTCTATAAGGAATATAATAAGTAATTTCTATTATAATCGTGAAATAAAGCTAATAGATAATTAAAAACAACCTATTTGAATTACATTTGAAAGTATATACAGTACATTTCTAACTAAGAGAAAAGTTAAACTTATTATACCATTAAGCCATTTCCCTTTCAGGATAGGCGTGACTTGCTCGGTGAGGCCCATTAGTAACCAAGGTCTTTGTTTCAGGCGTCATTCACTCTATTTTCACTCTGTTTACAAACTCTCGTGTTTCTATGGCTTCTTATGTCTCTTCGGATAGATGTCTCCTTCACAATTTCCAACCATTCTTTCGGCGGTCTACCTCTGGGCATTCTGCCATTTACTTTACCTTTATACACTTGTTTGGTTAGTCGTTCATCTTTCATTCTTTCAACATGTCCGAACCATCTTACCATCTGGCTATCGTATAGTATTGGATAATGATTAATTTTAATGTGAAAGCGAAGCCTCATACGCGCGCTCAACGTGCGTCCAATTTATTTACATATAATTATTTTATTTCGCGGTAAAGTTCAATAAAATACCATGAAATTAATTTTCAAATCAATAACTTTTATTTGTACATGGTTTCGCATGGATACCTTCTCACGATGCAGAATTAGTACATTTCGTAACTAGTGCGGAGTTACGGCCTTTTTGAAACTCGCGCCATGTTTTTGTGACTCGTTTAAAAAAGGAAAGCCGTCAGTCCGCAGGAGTTACGAACGATACTTTTCAGAACAAAATCATAAATGGCGTGATTTCATTGTCTCCATGGAAAAATGCAAAATGACGTTTTGAGTCGTTTTGGTTCTATCGAGCGTGAATGAGACAACAAAGTATAATGTGCGAGGCGATAGGAACACGCTATACTCTTCGTTGGAAACATCGACTCACTAATCCGTCATGAATTCTCTTTCTATCTTTGTCTACCACGATCTCTCTCTAGCAAACTATAGCGCTACGAAAATACTCGGGCATGCACAAACAAAGCTCTTTTTTGAACTCTGCGTCACGCCGTGCTAATAGAACCCTATTTTGTAACTCATCCAACGCACCGCCAGGCGCCGCTCAAAAAGCGTACTTTTGCGTTTGTCTATGGAGGCATGAAAACACGCCATTTTTATGATTGCGTTCTGAAAAAATAATTATGCAACTCTAAATATTTCCATGCAACTTTGAAAAAAACTTCTAAAATGTCAGCGCGTACAAATTTTCATAGAAATAAACAGTAAGTGATCTCGACTCGAGAAGAATCATGATGTCAAGCTATTTCGAGCGCGTATAGCACTGTTATTGTAAATCTGAAAAGTGATGTAGGAAAGTCTTCTTGGAAATACATACTTTCTTGTTTGCGTGAACAAATTTAGCATATTCCTTTGAAAATAGCCAAATTCTGATTATCTTTATGAAAATTTTTTACATGATTAATAACACAGCCACACAAAAAAAATCTTCCTTCGGGTCTGGAGGTCAGACCATGTTTGCTATATGTTTTTGGGTCGCTGAATCCGAATCCGGGGTCCAAAAAACCGCAGCACGTCAGGGTTCTGACATAACCTCAAAAAACCTCATAAAATATTTTTTTCCGGACGTGGAGGTCACACCATATTACAACATGTTGTTGGGGTCTCTGAATCCGAATCCGAGGTCCAAAAAACCACAGCACGCTAGGGTTCTGACATAACCTAAAAAAACCTCATAAAAAATCTGTTTACGGGTGCTCAAAAAACCTTTTTGGACCTCTGATTCAGATTCAGCGACCCCAAAAACATATAGTAAAAATGATCTGACCTCTAGACCTGGGAAACTATTTTTTATTCGGTTTTCTGAGGTTATGTCAGAACCCTCACATGCCGGGTAGGTGAACGGTATGAACGACCACACCAAAGAGAAGAGCTACTATAACAGGTCATGGGTATTCGACGAACCAAAAGAGGATTGCTCAGTGTTGTAGGGGAAATATCTAATAGCTCATTCGGAACCATGAGCAACAGTGACCTTGAAGCTATCAATAAAGAACTTGACCAGCTGTATTCAGATAATAAGGATTTAGCTATGGCAATGCAAAATCACACCAAAGTCCTGAAGTTATTGCTGGACTCTTCATCGACTGACTACAAAACCTTAGAAGGAAAGTTGCAAGCCGAAGCTGAGACCGCACATCTGATTAGAGGTAGTCTGAATAAGAACACCAGAAATTTGTTTATAGCTTCTAAATTGATTGTATGTGGAATCCTGATTGACGAATTACATGAAGATGTCGAAACGGCATTGAGTGCCATAAATAATGATGAACATGGCATAATTCATCCCCAGATTGTTACACCTAAAATATTAATGGATACGATCAAAGAGTTTGAGGCCATACATCGAGCTCGTTATCATTTTGATGCAAACCGGAAAGCTACCAACACATCCTCGACCTCAGCGAAGTCAACGTAGCCTTGATCAGGAAAACTTTGATGTATGTGATCTCAATACCCGTACTCGAGAAAGAAGAACATGTGATTACTCATGTAATCCCTATACGACTCTAGAACCTCGATAGAAGTAGATACTAACATCTATATTCAGGGTTCTGGATGTAAAGTTAGATCAGATAATGTACAACTTTATTTAGAGAAAACGTCTACCTACGAAAAAACATTGTAATTCACAAGACTTACGAAACACCTTACGATAAGAACTCGCTACAGCGCCACCTAATAACTCTACCTCGACAACTAGAAGTTAACGTGCCAAAACAGATGAGACTTTGCCTATGTGATAAGCCAAACTTGTTAGGCAAGGTCGCTTCTCACCATAGAATACAGACTTAGAAAGAAAAGAGGTGCATGAATATACCCCAAACTCCATATTACCTAAGTTTCATTTGACCGAAAATCAAAGTGCCGAACAATCATTTATTATAATTTTGCTTCCTCATAGAGGAAGCTTTGTAATGGTAACATTTTTCAAAAATTTTAAATTCATTTAATTAAACCCTCTCTAATTTAAAAATGTCTAATACAATGTTCTAAGCAATTGTCCGGATGTGTGTGTATATGTGTGGATGTGTGGATGTCACGCTTTTTTGTGAACACGATAACTAGAAAACGGTTGCAGATAAATTGATGAAATTTGGAGAGATTATTTTCCTCACTAATATCTTGAAAGTGACCGAAGGATTTCTAAAAATATTTATTGCATTTTTTTCTAGCCCTCAATAATATTTTAAAACTCGGTTTTTTATAGTAAAACTTTTTTCATTCGCATAATTCAAAGTTAATGCAAAAATATAAAAGATTCCTTGGTTCAGGACGAATCGATTGACCTATAATATAAAAAAAAAAAAATAAAAATTTATTAGAAATTATTATATAAATATATTAGGTTATGTGAAAATGCGGAAAAATGACATTTATGTCGAATACAAATTCGGAAAAACAAAAATGAGATCAAATTAATATTAGAATAAATAAATATTATGGTGAATAAAAATTCGAAATTACGAAAATTATGCCATATGAGAATTCGGTATAATAGAAATTATGATAATTGGCAGTTAGAACAAATAGAGGTTATGTGAGTTGACAATTAGACAAAATAAAAATTATAATAAGTGATTGTTCGGCAACTTGATTTTCGGTTAAATGAAACTCAGGTAATATGCAATTTGGGGTATATTCATGCGCCTCGAAAGAAAAGTCTTACGAATGGTTACAGTATATAGTATACACTAGCATAGAATTAATCATTGTATTTACTGTGTTCGAAAGCGGAGTTTTCGAAAAAATCAAAAACTGCCTACCAAAGAAACTACGTTTTATTTGCGTCAAAACTCAGGTTCAGGCCAGCCCCACTATGCATTACACAAGGGCTCCAACCCATGAGGTTATAACGGAAGTACCTTTACCTGTAAATGTACAACTACGAATTAAAAATAGGAGAGTTAAATTTTAGAGACTAAAATCTGTCTAAACGGGGTGGTGTAAGGAACTTGATTTGGGAAATCTTGTGTAGAAGAATGTGGAAAGTCATGTTTAATCTGCCGTTATCTCTCGAACTCCCTCCACAATATGTTGTAGGACCGGTCTAGGGTTTAGGCGACATGTAGCATAAGGGACGTTCGTCAGTCTTTCGGCCACCCTGAGCCAAAGTTGTATCGTCTTGGAAATTCTTAGACAAAATAAAGAATACTTCCATGTTGAAAAATTAACAAAGTGTATTCATTACCCTCACCCTGTTACATATCTTCAACTCGTGCTCAAATCCACAATGCGTCCCTGCTCGGCATAATACATGCATGGAAGATGCGTCGCGCGCTTACATTTTAGCGTTCACAGTTTTTTACCTATTAATTTAATTTTAAAGTCTTTGCAGAAAGCTTCCCTATACTTATTTGAAAAAATTCTTTACAGGCAGATTCTGTTGGCGCAAACTTTCCTCGATAAACGAAACGCTCAAACATTTTGTTGAACGAATTACGCAATAGCTTAGAAAATAATTTTGTATATTGTTATAAATAAATAATAAAAGTTTTATCTTTAACTGTCTTAACAAGAATACTATAAAGAATATTGCCTTTAAATTTTATTAAAAATTCTAAAAACTGCATTTCAACACGAGTTGAAGACAAAAGTTGACTTACAATTTGTTAAGAAATTGAAAAAGGTACGATTTTCTTGTAATGAAAAAATGCGAAACGTAATTACGTTTATGGTTAAAAATTGAAAATTCCCAATTTGGATTTTTTGTCGTCAGGGCCCAACTCCGCCTCGCTAGAATCAGTCTAGGTCTTGTTCTTGCATGGCGACACTCAATTGAGGTAGTAAAGTAGAATATAATAATAATAAAAAAATAAAAAAACTAGCTGTGAATTCGATCTCGAGTGTTTCCACTTTGTTTGTATTTATAATTATATGGTGCTCATTTCAAGAGCACTTTGCTTCGCGTTAGCAAATGTATTTGCTTCCTCATAGAGGAAGCATTAGTTATTTTTTTCAGTAATAGACAAACCGAAGTCTTCATTTTGCTCAATTTAAAAACAGAAATTTACAAAAATGAAAAATTACAAAATAATACAAAACATATTTTAAATACAAAGACAAATCAGACAAATGAAATCTTGTATTCGAGATGATAATTTTTTGAGCTGGAAAAGGGAAAGGAAAAGTTCTCTCGCACCCTATCCCTTTTCAAGCATTATGATTTCTTTACAAAAATTGTCAGAATTACTCTATTTGAAAATTTATGACCAAAAAGCTTCCTTACTCTGCAATAAAATGTATCAATGTTATAGGTCAATCGATTAGTCTTGAATCAACACAACTTTTCTATCCCCGCATCAACTTTAAATTATGAAAATAGGAAAAATTTTACTATAAAAAACCGTAATTTCAAATATTATGCATTACCATTGGGATCCGATGCGCTGCGATACACCATCTGGTGGCCGAATTTGAAACCTTCAACTCCAGGTAGATTTTGACAGATCGCATGGGCAATCGCAGAAAAATACTTTTCATTCAAAAATAAACAATAGATATACTTCAAAATTCATTTAAAATCAAGGTAGAAGTTTATTTTGTTATTTAAAAATTTCTATTATGGAATTTTCCTTGCGAAAAACAAAAAGCAAAGAGTTTTGCTGCGTGTTTGACTGTTCGCCTACAGCGCGAAAATATGAAACGCTGCGATTTTTCCGTTTTTCTTAAGTCGGTGTATCACTTGTGACAATTAAAAATACGTTTGGAGAGCCCGAAAAGATTGATCAGCGCATAGCTTGAAAAATGCATTAAGAATGGGAAAACCTACAATTGACACAATGGTAGTTTGTTCCTTGCACTTTAAAAGCGAAGATTTTTACTGCTCTGACTCAAGTAAGTATTCGTTAATATGCCAGATGAAATAAATCAAAGTGTTTATAAATGATAATATTGTCAATTATTAATAAAAACATAATAATTATATTCCATTTTTTATAATTCTTCGTCAAGAAGCTTAACCTCAACAGAGCAACATCTTGTTTTTAATTTTGATGATGACCGATTCCACTTCAAATCATGCAGAGAGGTCCAGGTTAGGGTTTCATAATAAATTTACCTTTGAAAATATAATTCTTCAATGAAAATAAAGAGATACGTATTTCGTACTTTAGCCGAAACAAATTATCTTACGAATTAGGAGCTAATGAAGTTAACCTTCCATTTTAAGTTGTTTAAAATTTCTACGAAAAGTGACTTTGCACTTTTTAAAGGTTACATTCCATCGAATAAATATTTACTTTGTTAATTATTACTGCCTCTGCACTCGATGTCCTCGATTGCACTGTCGATTTTCTTCATGTTTGAAAAAAATATTCGTTAAACATGTTTTCTTCGTGCAAAAAGTACACGATCTCTAGAAAGATTACTTATTTTTCAGTAAATTATAGTAACATTGAATGCATTTTAAGTTTTGTCCAATAAAAATTTAATTCGATTGCTATTAAAATTTTAATTCTAAACAACTTTGTGATCTTCACATTTACCCTTTTTCTTAGTAGTTGACGCAAAAATTTAAAATGTTTTTTTGACAAAAAAATTTTTCTTGCTGAAAAAATGGTTTGCCTAAAAAAAAGCTTTCGTTTATTCTGACATCCTAAACTGGATCTCTCTGGATGATTTGAAATGGAATCAGTTTGATAAGGATCCTTCAGGATTTTTCATTTTTGAAATATTTGTAATAATTTGTAATGATTTTCGCACGTTACCTAGGCTTCTATTCAAAATCTACCTGGAATAGCGGCCATATTGAAAGTATGTCGACGGTGCCGCATCCAAGAATTCAGATCCCAATAGTTTCCTTACTCTTCAATAAGATGTATCAATATTATAGGTCAATTGATTCGTCTCGAATCAACACATCTTTTCTGTTCTTGCATCAACTTTGAATTATGTTAATGAAAAAAGTTTCACTATAAAAAACCGTTTTTCAAAATATATAAATTACCCGAGGGGTACACAACTCCTGCAATCGGTGTACACAGTTCATTGCAATCACCCTGTTGTCACCTTGCAATCACTTCAATCGCATTGCAATTTTACAGTGCAATCATGCAATCGGTGTACAGCGAATTTTAAAGTTATGTACCCCTCGAAATTACCATAACTTCCCTACTCTTTGCTAAAATGGATTAATATTATAGGTCAATCGATTCGTTTCGAATCAAGGAATCTTTTATATTCTTGCATCAACTTTGAATTATGCTAATGAAAAAGTTTTACTATCAAAAACCGTATTTTAAAATATTATGCATTACCATAGCTTCCTTACTCTTCAATAAAATTTATTAATATTGTAGGTATATTATGGCCAACGGCCATACCACGCTGAAAAAACCAGTTCTCGTTAGATCACTGAAGTTCAGCAGTGTTGGGCGCGGTTAGTACTTGGATGGGTGACCATTCGGGAATACTACTGCGTGTTGTTGGATCGTCGTGGGTGTGGTGAGCCCACACTTGTAGTTGTTTACTACGAGAAACTGTCCACCTAGAAACACTACCCGTGTCGGGTAGTGTCACGCCTACCCCGAAAGGGAAATGGCCTAATGGTATACATACATAATTCAACCAATTTGAATCGAATCAACACATTTTTTCTGTTCTTGCATCAACTTTGAATTATGTTAATGAAAAAAGTTTTACTATAAAAAACCGGTTTTCAAAATATATAAATTACCATAACTTCCCTACTCTTCAATAAAATGTATTGATATTTATAAGTCAATCGATTCGTCTCGAACCAAGGAATCTATTATATTCTTGCATCATCTTTGAATTATTCCAATGAAAAAAGTTTTTCTATAAAAAACCGATTTTAAAAATATTATTAAGTGCTTAAAAAAATGCAATAAATATTTTTAGAAATCCTTCGGTCAGTAAAAGATATTAGTGAGAAAAATAAGCTCTCCAAATTTCATCAATTTATCTGCAACCGTTCTCTAGTTATCGTGTTCACCAAAAAGCGTGACACACACACACACACACACACACACACACACACACACACACACACA
>CAKNXH010059272.1:0-11404 GCA_932178445.1 Andricus quercusramuli | reverse complement strand
CACTAAATTCACACACACTTCCTCAAGAAAAAACTCTAATGATTCAATATTCCTGCAACTGCGCCTTTCTTTAAAATATCTGTATGAATTCGGTCTAATCTAGAGGCAAGCTTGCCAATTAAAAAAAATTATTCAGGTATTTTTGGATGCTGATTGGGACCCTATACTGGACCGCAGTGCTAGTTCATGATGATAATAATAAGTTTGTAATTAGATTGTAGAAAGTTCAGAAGTCGTCATATGTGTTATCATCCTTTGGTTCACTTGCCAGTCTCTTTATCCACTTTGAGGGTGCTGCTCACGGCTGAAAATAAAACGATATTTATTTTAAACATTAGCACAAAAACGATTTAAAAAAATTCATTGGCTTTTGGTCCAATGAACTTTTCTTTGATTCAACGCAATTTCTTTTCATTCGAAGAAAGTTCATTGAATTCATTTTTGTTTTGATAGAGATTTTTATATAAATTAAATATAACTTTCTTTATTCTGTAGGATTTTGTAGTCCTGGGCAAAAAATGTGTAAAATTTCATACAAAACATTAAACGAACTTACTAGGCCATATAGAAGTCAACACTCACGCCCACGAACTGTTCCGTCACGCACGGTAGCAGTGCTTTAATGAACTTTATTGCTGAGTTCCTAAAATTTGCTGTCTTGTAATCTCGAGAAGAAAGAGCTTTAAAATCAGTTTTTGCCTTGGTGAGCCTAGCATTATATGCAGCACCTACACTGCCGCATGCCTCCACTTCATATATTTCCATACCAAATTGTGTTTCAAGATCTTTTAATATTGGATCACCTGCACTTCCGTCTTCTGAAAATACTAAAAATGGAAAGGAAAGTGTATTAGTAATGAGAGAGTTTGATAGACTATTGGGAAAAAGGTTTTGAATTCGGGATCATCCAAGAATTATGTGATACGATTTGTGTCGTGGGGAATTTGGGTTTTCAACAGAATAAATTAACTTTCAATCAAGTGGTTTAAATTATAATTTAAAAACGTGAAATCTTATTAAAAAATCGAATACTATTTTAGTTGAAAGATCGATTTCCAACAAAGAAAGAGAAAACGATTTTTAACAACATACTTGAATATCCAAACATGGAAATGAACCTTTAACACAAAAGAGAGTTTTTCGATCAAAAATGGAATAGAAATATTTTCATTAACCAAAATAAATTTAAACAAATGAATTCATATAAAAAAAGCTCGATTGCAACTAGGCAGATCAATTTTTTGTCCAAAACACAAATAGATTTTCAACAATAAATGAAAAAGTTTTTTAGTTGAAAAATTAATTTTTAACCTAAAGATAGCGAAAGATAAATAAAGATAAATTTTTAAACTAAAAATGGAACAGCTAGATTTCAAGTAGAAGACTTGCAATAGTTGGTATTTGAAAAAAAAGAAAAAAAATTCATATATTAATGGGTTTTAATTAATTTAATTCCTTCATTTATACTCACCGGCAGGAATTGCAATCAAAGCAAGGATGAAGAACTTCATTCTGGACGTAATTCAAAACTGACAAAAAAATCAGAGAGTGAGAATTTTAGTAGAAACAGTAATTTTACTTTTTTTCCCCCTATTGATGTCGAGGTAATGAGTTTGGGCCATTTGTATACTGAAAATGTTGACAGTTACCTTGTCTCCATTTAAAATTGGTTCATCGTGATTAGAAAACACGCACATGAGACGCATTCTTTCTAATCAAGTTTTTATTTACCAGACCTTAAAATTATTCTAAATAACATATTTTTCAACGAGAAGTTAAAACTCCACGCATTTTCGAATTAAATTTTTTTCTTTATTGCCTGAAAAATAATTTTTTGCTAAAAATTCAATTTCGTTGTTAAGAATTGAGCTATTGCTTTAAAAATCAAATTATCTGAAGGCCGAATTTCTGAGAGGGTTCGTCTTTTTGGTCTGAAAATTAAACATTTTTTATGAAAATTTGTTCCTTTATTGCCCAAAAAATCATTCTCAGTTGAATATTTCTCTATCTTGTTGAAGTTTGTGTTCTCAATGAGGTTTAGTAGATTAGATTTCGGTCGGACATACAGTTCTACACAGATACAGACTGAAAATTTGACTATTTTGATGAAAATTGTTGCTTCTTCGGTTAAAAATAAATTTTTTCACTATCTGAAAATTGAATTATTCAAGTTTTGCTAATCATGTATATTTTTCCCCTATAGGATTATCATGACAGGTTTTTGAATTTTCTTGAAAAATCGAAAATTCAAATCACGAGCGCACAAAACATAATAAAGAATAAAAAATTCCATTTGCTGTCAAACTATGCAAGATACAAAAAAAATATAGATCAATAAAAAAATGTGCACTTGAGAAAAATTTACAAATTTGTTGTTTACAATTCTTCTATAGGACGCGTGGTTTTTTTCACTAGTGGGAAATAACATAGACAATTTAAAAAAATTAAAATTTCAGAAAACCAACACAAGACTCGGAAAAAATGTGTGGACAAAATTTTTTTACTTGAAAGGGATCTTCGATTTCAATAATTTTGTATGAAGGTCGTAATTTCTACTTCAAACGTAAAGAAAAACACTAAAAATGAAAAAATGTTCCTGCTGGAAAAACAGAAAAAAATACGAAAAAGCCGAACAGATAAAAGTTGTTTGTCAAAAAAAGATCAACAAATTTTTCAGAAACTATTTTTTGATAGGACGCGTAGTTTTTTTTGGTTCGATCGTGAAAACTGACCTCGAAAATGAACGATTAAAAATTTTAGAAAAAGGACACAAGGTACAATAAAATGTTTAATAGCAAGATTGTATACCAACGTAATCGTACTAGAGCAGAGTGTCAGTTTATAATAATAATAGGTTATAATCAGATTGTAGAAAGATCAGAGGTCGTCAACTCTAATTTTTATACATTCCTCTGAAAACAAAGCGATATTTGACAAAGAACGTTGGAATCATCAAAAAAAAAATGTCAAAAAAAATTGCATCCTCAACAATAAAATAAATTTGCTTCAAATGATTGAAAAATATTTATTGGAATTCAGTCCAATAGACGTTTTTTCAATTTGAAGCGAGTGTTTTTCTTTCAAAGAAATTTCTTTGGTTCAGAGAAATAATTTATTATTTAAATTATAAAGATTTTCTTTAGTTCCTAGAGTTTTGTGGTCCGAGGCAAAAAAGCGTCATAGTTCCGATCGAGAGAAGACGGTAAGCAAGGCGTTAGCAAAGAAGAACTACTATCTATTTCAAAAATCCACGGTTGTATTTCGTGGAAAAATGCGTGAATTCTTTTGCAAAAGATCGAGTAGTTATCTCGAAGTTTTATTTATGAGTAAGTTTTCGAAAAACTTGAAAATATTTATAACTTTCATGTCGGCAGTGAAGAAGACCGAAGAATGCTAACTCAGCTTCTATTCAAGCGGAAGGCTCTACTGAGGCTTGACATTTTTCAAAAAAGTCAACAAATTCAATTGTAGGTTTTCGAAAACTGTTAATCACACCAATAACACGCTATTGCGTATTATTTTCTTCTGTTTTTTCTACGGTAGCCGAACTCAATTGTAATCGATACGTTGAAGGGTTTACCGTCCACTATTGTTCAAGTCGGTTGAAACACGCTGCACATTCTACGAGATTTACGAAAGTTGTAGGAAAAAAAGTACGAAGGATGAACCACACATTATTTTTCTGCCTTAAACTTGTAGTCCTAAAAAGTTGTGCTCTTTCAATCGGGAGGGAAGGAGAGCTACGAAATCCTAAAATCAAAACCCTAAGAAAAACACTTCAATCATTAAAAGAATTGTTCAAGTTGAATCTCAATTTATTTAAAGAAGTTACGAACACCAGTGTTTAAAGTTACCTACGCCAGTGTCTAAAGAACCACTTCTCGGGAGTGCGCATGCCCATGCGCGACCCAGCGCCATTGACCAGGCTTCCGGGCGCTTCCCCGGGCTGCGGATAGGAAGGCCCTGGACGATGGTCCAGGGATGTTCCCGAAGGAAAAATCCCTAAGTCAAGGCGTTAACAACCGTGCCGAAGACTGCATGGCACCAGGGTCTGGTGCCGTAAACGGTGTCTCCAGGATACCAGGTCACCTCCTAGAGTATGCAGAGTATGCAGGCCTTACCCCCGCATGCGGGGCTCTGCGGGGCTGGACCTACACTTCCCTAGCTACTCGTGGGAATAGCATGCAGACGAATCAACCAAATTTAAGCCGGAGTGTGTGTGAGGAGTTGGGAGGAGAATTAGACGTGGTCGAGGAATATGACTACAAACAGGGGTCGTATGCCAAGCAAGATAAAATGTGGGCGACAATAGAAATGGATGAGTGTCAAAAACATTTAGGCGAGTTGAAGGATGTTCTAGCGAGGATGCAGGCCTTCTGCGAAACGAAGCGGAACATGTTCATGCCAATCAGGCATGGACTGAGTGAGGCGGAAAATGTTTTGGACAACCTGGAACACAGGATACGCTCCCTGAATGGTTCTTGCCAGGATGCGACAAAATACACTGAAAAGGAAGTCTCAAAAAAATATGAGAGAAAGCCTAATGTGAGCAAAGACACAATCCAAAGCGGGACTCAAACCGACGAAACTGTGGAGGATGCCACTTCCCAACTTGGGAAGCGTGAGAGGGAGCCTTCAATGAGTCCCATTGAGGAAAGTGACGTCAGACAGAGGGTCAAGAAACAGAGGACACGCACTACCACTGTGGCGCCCTCGACTCCGAAGAGGCAAAATGTGGGGGCAACAACAACTGCGTCCAAAAGCAATAAGGAGAAGGTGTCGAAGAGGAGAGCTCGAACCGAGGCGGTCTTGATAAGACTGGCTGAGGGTTCGAGCTACGCCTAGGTGCTCAAAGACCTAAAAAAGAAGGTGAAGCCGGACACCCTTGGTATCAAAATCAAGGGTGTTAGACAAACCCGACATTGGGAGATTCTCGTGGAAGTGGGGCCGGCAGCGGATGGCAGATCCAAGCTGTCGGTGGCCATGAAGGAGGCGGTCGGTGTCCGGGGAACGTGCGCGAGCTCATTCCTCGCATCGAAGTTGAGGTCTTGGAACTCAACACGACAACGGAGGCGGAAGAAGTGGAGGCTGCTGTCCGAAGCAACTCCGACGAAGCAGCGAGCGATGAGATAAGGGTTAGTATGACAAAGAAGGCCTTCAGTGGTAATCTGAAGGCTTTTGTCGAAATGAAGGAGGAAGTGGCGGCAAGACTTCTTCGCACGTGACACCTTAAGGTGGGATGGGTGTCATGTCGCGTGCGGAATAAGACGGAGGTGCTGCAGTGCTACCGCTGCCTAGGCTACGGCCATATGGCGGCGGCCTGTAGAGGCTGTGACAGAAGAACGGCCTGTTGGAGGTGCGGCAAAGAGGGACATAAGGCTGCGACGTGCGAGAGTACGACGCAGTGCTTCCTCTACGCTGCAGCAGAAGGGAAGCCCCGGACTGACCATCAGCCGGGGACGATGAGATGCAGGGCGTTCAGAGAGGCCGCTTCGCTGAAGAAGCCTCAAGGACCTTCCTGGTTGGATGATGGTTTGAAAAATGCCGAACTGGCTTTCAAAAGTGAAAGCCGAAGTACGTCTTATTGGCCTTACCCACATGCCCTTGAAGTAATGTGAGAGCGTTTCGGAGGACATGGGTTGGCAGGAAGAGGAGGTGAGTTTAGTGGGTATTACCCTTTTCTAGGTCGAGTCCCACACTCAGTGCGTAAATGCATTCTCTGGGCACAATCTAGAAGCATAAAAACGTAAACTTTTGAAGTCTACAAGGTCTACACTATAATTATCTGAGATTAGACGTAAGCTGCCTATTGGGGTTGTCTCCATTTGCATTGTGATCATTGCGGTACTTTTGCCACTTTCAATGTTGACTTGTACCCGCGCTCTACGGTAATAGTGAGGATAATATTCATATATTCCAGCAAGAAAATTAGTACTCTCCAAAATTACAAAGACTTCATCATTGAGTGTTGCTAATACAGTTTGTTTTCCAGTTGGCAAGGGCTAAAAGACATTTCGGCTTGCTTGTAGTTTAACTACTTTATCTTCAGAAAATGTGTATTTTCGAAGTTTGAATCAGCAGTTTGGATTTTTGTACCATGTGAATTGAATAAGTTCAAGTTTGTCCAGTCCATATCCACGTGTGTCAGTATAAGGAAGGATAGTAATTGGAGCTCTATGATTCGTATGAGGAGTCCGGGACCTTGCACGAAGAAGACACTCTTCAGGTGAAGAAGACCTGGTCAGTGAATGATGGGTGGCAGGGGAAGAAGACCTGATCGGAGAACGAGTGTGGCAGGGCAAAGATAAATAGCAGGAGGATGTTTTCTTTGAGGAGGAAAAGAAGATGGGCCGCCACGAGGAACATCAGGAATAGAAGATCTCTCAGGCGAAGATTCCGACTTTAAACTTAACTCTGCAAGAAGAATCAGACGATTACATTTTCTTGATGGATGAATCATTTTGCATTACTAATAATAATGGATTTCTCGAAATATTGTCTTTTATAATTCCTTTTTTGTAATTTTTTCATAGATCCTCATTTGTAAACAAATTTCAAGACTTTATTATTTCATTAATCATTTTTTATTTATCAAAAAATTTTTCTTCATTCAAACAATTTTATTTCCATAGAATATCATGAAGCAAGTGTACATTATTAATGCTATGGCTTACTTTATAAATTCAGGTATTTTTTGTATTTCTTCATTGAAATTGTTTTATAATTGCTCAAACAATTTATTTTTTTCTCAGACCAACTTTTTAATGAAAAATTCTGGAAAATCATACTTTTTTGCTCGTTTTTTTTTACAAGAATCAAAATTTTACCCTAAATATAACTTTTTTCAAGATAACTAATATTGTTCGAAAAATTTTCATTTGTTTAAAAGAATTATAACCTAATATCATTCCAAACTAGCATCCACCTCATGCATATAGATGAAGATTCAATTTTTCTACAAATAAAGCAAAGTTCATGTATTGATCCACGGGTTCCATAGTTTGCGATTATGTATCTGACTTTATTTGTTTTTTCTCTCGATTGCTATTTATTATGAGCGCTTTATTACCGGCTTTTCAATTATGCGGGTTCTTCTAAAATTTTCCTGCCCTTCAGTATTGTCAATTACAGAATTACAGCTGTATTTCGAATATTTCATGTCGCGTTTTCTAACTGATTTCGAAGTTTCTATTTACATTCTCATAATTTACGATGGATGGTATTAGATTTGTTTGAATGTGTATCTATCCTGTTATCTTTAATTCTCGTCGCTTTGTGACCTCTTGTGTCGCAAAACTAACTTTGACGTTTTTCTACCATTCAATTCCAACGCAAACTCAAGTGAAACAACCCTGAACAAAAACAACAAGACGGTCATCCAGGTCACAGAAGACCTAGATGCCACGATCGTAGGATAAACGACTCAGATAACCCTGGGGTAATTGCTCCTCATCCAACCACTGCAAACCCACATACTTTCGTCAGCGAATCAAGGTAAAGATTCTGCCGGAGGACCCCTTGTCCCTGTCGGATGACGCCCCAATCCGTAAGATAACTGTCACCAACCCAACCCCAGCAGCCTTGATCCAAACAACTAGATACTCACTAACAATAGCAAGAGATAATTTTGTCTATCTTCTAGCCATTGATTGTATTTTGCCAGTGACCTTTGAGCGCACACATAATGACCTAGAGCTCGCAGAACCAGGATTTGGTCTTAGACGAGGAATACCGAGCCCGGGTTGCTTTCCTCTCGTTCATTCCTCGGTTCCGCCTCGGTTTCCAGAGCTTTAGTTGAAGTCGAGATATGATTACATATTATAATTGTTTGTCTATCACTGATGAATTAGATACAAAACATGTCTACTCTTCTATTTTTCAACCGTTTCACCTTTTTTTATTTCTATGTCATTTTGGGCTAATTGAACATCTATTCTGCCAAACTGACGCTTTTCAAGTCAGAAATGTCAATCCTGGCAGCAATATAATCCATTTTAATGAAACTTGGTGTTGTGTGGTACTTTTTGGGTGATATTTTTTGGGTATTTTGTGAAACGAGAACCATGGTTATGTCAACGGTATCGATGCGATCTTGAAACCTAAATTCTGCTCCAGAGATCTCATCGTTATAAATGTGAGACACAGGGGCTGTTATAGCCTCGGCTAATTATCCTGGCGATGCCGGGAGACCCCCGCCTCCCGGAGAGGTGGTGGCTCTAATTCGGTATTGTCAAGAGAACAAGATTCCTCTGCTGTTGGGCTGTGATGCAAACTCTCACCACTAGGTATAGGAAAGCACAAACATCAATGACAGATGAAGGGGTTCAATTGAATACATAGCGGGAACAGAGCTGGAGATTCTTAATCGGCGTGACACTCCCGTATTCCAGACTAAAAACAGGAGTGAGGTTCACGATTGGTCTGTATGTTCAGGTGCACTGAGGAGCAGGGTAGTGAACTGGTCTCTCCGATGAGGAGCCTGTTTTTGACCACAAACACACCGTGTTTCGGTTAACCCTAAGAAAACCGGTGGTTTCTAAGATAAAAACCCCCAGAAATACACTTTGGGACTCATATAAAGAGGAAATCGAAGACAAGCGTGTAGAATTCCCCAAAAGCTATTATACCATTGATGAGTTGGAGCACGCTGCGGAATTTCTGCGAAAAGCTCCAGCAACATCATATGATAACAATTGGTATACAAGCACAGTTAGGACTCGGAAGGGAGCTGTATGGTGGAACAGCCACCTGCAGAGACTCCGTAAAAAGACAAAAAGGTTGTACAACAGGGAAAATAGGACGAAATTGCCTTTGGATTGGAACATCTTTAAGACGGTGCAGTGTAAATACAATAAAAATTCGAGGAAGTATAAGCAGAAAGATTGGAGGGGCTTCTGCGAGAAATCGAAAAACAGTCCGAAAAAAGCGAGGCTCCAGAAGATCGTAGTGAAAAATCCGAGGCTCGATAATGTTGAGTTTGCCGGAAACGAAGAAGCAACAATGACTCACCTGATGGAAATTCACTTTCCGAGTTTTCAGCGAATCCGAACAGACCAAGAGGAGGAATGACGGAACCACGGAGTGGAAAGAGCCAACTGGCAATTCGCCACTAAGGCGCTGATTACCAAAAGATGGAATGAGCCGTAGGGTCCTCCTGCCCCTTCAAATAACCAAAAGCGGATGGCATCTATTCAGCGCTTTTACAAAAAGGTATGGATTCAGTCGTCCCTCCTCTGACGATATTATATAAGGCAGTTATAACCCTTAAACGTGTGCCATCGGCATAGAAGGATGACAGAGTGGCCTCCATACCAAAACCTGGGAGGGATGGTTACACTGCTGCCAAAGATTTCCGACCAATCAGCCTAATGTCTTTTATCTTGAAGACGCTGTGAGCGTCATGCTTTTCAGGCAGGCTGCTTGGTAGAAACACCGCTTCATTTTGTTGTGGAGAAATTGCAGCAGTGTGGGAAGAGAAGGGGTATGCTGTGGGCGCTGTCTTAGATATGGAGGATGCTTTCAGTAACACTCCTCCAGAAGTCATCTGCCGAGACGCTTTGAGATGTGGTGTACCAGGCCAGCTAGTATGCTGGATAGAAAGCATGCTACGCTGAAGAAAACTTACATATCAGACCGATCATCAGAGCAGTGGGCTCATCAACTTATAACCTAGCATAATTTCTTGTTAAAAAAGTGAATCCTTTCACAGAAAACTCTGTCAAAAACACTTTTGACTTCATCAGAAAGATACAACAGATTCACAATCAACCCTAAGACATCCTAGTGAGTTTTGACGTAGTATCTCTTTTTACGAAGGTGCCAATCTCTAATACAATCGATATTATTATGTCCTTTCCAAAATTACCTTCCAATCTAATACCTTTGATGGAACACTGTCTCACTGACACCTACAACTCTTCCAATAACTTATTCCACGAACAAACCTGAGGAGCAGCAGTGGGATCACCAATCTCACCTGCCATTGCCAGCATGTTTATAGAATATTTATAAACTGAAATCTTCAACAAATCCAAGCCTAAAACAGAATTTTTCTGCAGTTACGTTGACGGCACTTTTGTCATCTGAAGACATGGACTAGATGAACTACAAAAGCTCTTCGATTTCATCAATTCGTTTTCTGGGGCACAGAAAACTCTGTAAGCCAAAGAAAAGTGTTTCAAAGAACAATCTAATCTGCTCAATCTTTTGAAAGTAATCGTGCCTACACGATACTACAGACAGACCGGCAGACAAACAGACACGATCGTGAAAATCGATCTTTCTGACTCAGGATTTCTCAAAACGTGGAGATTTGATGAAATCCGATAAAGTCACATTTTACATAAAACCTTCTCATTAGAATGAGAATGAAACAAAATTTTTACTAGAAATTTATAATTACCATATTTTTTGCAGAAATTGTTATTAGCAATTGCGAAAATTATCATTTAATACTTCATATACAGTTTCAGAAGCCCTGCCATCTCAAGGTCGGATAATTTTAGTGAACAACTAATTTTGTATCATATAAATCAATTTTTGACCAACTCTGATAGTCATCATAAATAAAGTAATTTTAATGATAATCAAAGGAAAGATAAATTTTTTACAAGCACATGAAAGATCGAGATATACATAGTAATAACTGTTTATTAAACGCTACATACAGTTTCATTATTACAGACAATTAAACTAAATTCAAACATACTTCCTTAAGAAAAAACTCTAATGATTCAACATTCCAGCAAGTGCGCCTTTCTTTCAAATATCTGTATGAATTTGGTGTAATCTAGAGGCAAGCGTGCCAATTGAAAAAATTATTCAGGTATTTTTGGATGTAGATTGAAACCTTATGCTGGACCACAGTGCTAGTTTATAAGAATAATAACAAGGTTATATCATGGTAATTCCAAAGTCAATTAGATTATAAATTTATAATAAATATATAAGGTTGAATAATGAATAATATGGTTGTAATTACACTGTAGAAAGTTCAGAAGTCGTCATATGTGTTGTCAACCTTTGGTTCACTTGCCAGTTTCTTTATCCACTTTGAGGGTGATTCGCGCGGCTGAAAATGAAGCGATATTCATTTTAAACATTAGCACAAGGACGATTCGAACAAATTCATTGGCTCTTGATCCAATAAAGTTTTTTTGGATTCAAATCACTTTCTTTTCGTATGAATTCATTTTTGTTTTGATAGAGATTTGTATTCAAATAAAACATAATTTTCTTTATATTCTAGGGTTTTGTAGTCCCGGGTAGAAAAATCTATAGTTTCGGTAAGGGGCCTAACGTAACTTTTTACCAGGAGGGGTAAAGGGGTTAGTAGGATGGGGCAGTAGAAAAGGAAAGGGCAAATGAGGGGTGGGTGAAGAATAATTGTGGAGGGGAAGTATGA
>CAKNXH010059270.1:88044-104411 GCA_932178445.1 Andricus quercusramuli | reverse complement strand
GTGGGGGTATACTGAGCAGGTACAAAAATGCGAGTTGGGCGATGACCAATTTTAAAGACATGAACTCTACAATGGAAGTAGATATTTAGACCTTTTTCAAATAGTAAAGTTCCATAATCCCATCATTGTTGTCACCGGCCATTAGGATTGGGGGCGTGGTACCTGAGTTGCAATTGGTAAATATGTCTCATCGAGTTTACTATTGGAAGATGTAGCAAGAAGACAATGCCGCCCGGGGAAAACCACGTATCTAGACCGACTGACGCTGCAGGGACTCCATCGGAAGCAATAAAAACAGATCTATAAATATAAAAATTTGACTACTTCATCGTTATGACCCTTGTAAACTTAATATTATAAATTCTTCGTCAAAGGTCAGGTACTTAGTGAAGGACGTTAAGCCGTTAAGGGTACACAAACACTAAAGCCGACCACATTCACTGACTATTCACAAGGTATCACCGATACAAATGCCGAAAACAACAACCGAAAATCTAATATTCTAATACATACCCGTTTCTAACGTTAAGCTAGTATGACCAGAAGGGTTTTTTTTTTAAATTCAGAGCATTACATTTTGCAATAGGGCATTAAATTTACCCTAAATTAGAGTGCAAACAAATATTGCATACTATCGGCGCAAAAATGATAGACATCTGCCTCTGAAGCTTAACAACTCAGTAAAAAAAAATGCTAGAGTAATAAGGAAATAGTCATTTGAAATCTGAAAGTGTTCCACGTAAATGAGCTTGAAGACGTTAATCTAAAAAAATTGGTGTGTTTTGCAGACTGTAGAATGTAAAAAAAAAGTAAGGAATTTCGGGCACATTTAAGAAGAGTCAAGTTCAGAGTATAATTTCTTATACAAGAGGCAATGGGCAAAATTGGAAAAAAAATCATGAATATGAGGAAAACATTTGTGAAGAAATTGTAATTGACAAAAAATAATAAACACTCTTTTTTAAAATTACAAAAATGTACATTTATGGGGACGGCGACTGACACTTGCGGCCGCTAGTGCGCGTGGAGATACACAAGACGACGGTTCCAACGGTGGTAACGTCTGCTATTCGAATTATATCAATCCTTCATAACGCAGCGTTGAGATGATTGCTTCAAGCACTATTTTCGAAATGCCAGGTGTGCATGTGGCATTTGAGTGTACAAATAAAGGAGTAAATCGCTTTCCAAATAATAAAAAACTAATGAAACAGTAGATAATGCCTTGTTCTTGTGTACAAGGTATATCTCCACTCACGGTGCTGCCCTCTAAGCTGATATTGACAAATCGCCATCCCCATACTATCTTCAGTTCTAATGAAGATATTAAAGCGTTTTAATTCTTACCTTACCTTACCTTTTTTTTTACATTTTTCAGTCTGCAAAGCCCAAATTTTATTTACATTAACGTCTTATTTACGTGGAAGCTCATTTACATGGAACACTTTCAGCTTTCAAATTTATATTTACTTATTACTCTAGCTTTTTTTGGCTGAGTTGTTAAGCTTCGAAAGCAGATGCCAATAATTTTTGCGCCGATAGTAGATCGCTTTCTTTCAATATTGTGGTGCTGATAGCTTAACGTTAAGCTAGCATGACCACAGTTTTTTTTTATGAAAGGCATTAAATTTGGTAATGGGGCATTAAATGAACCATAAAATATAGTGCAAAGAAAAAAATGGCTTTTGAAGTTTCAACATTTCTGTAAAAATATAGGGTAATAGGGTACAGCCACTCACCCGGGAGAAAGCCGGCAGAGACTGCACATTGAGAAAACCGGGATAATGCCAAAAGAGAATTATTACACCGGGAGATTTCCTGCATTTCATAATTCGCACGTTTCGAGGCTTGTACACTGGAACTCCCATTCGTGCGACAGCTCGGTATGTGATTTCCCAGATAAAGGGTTCGCAAATTTGTAAACATTTCAGGGCCGTGACTATCGGTATTTCCAACGTGGGGCAGCGCGGGCTCCACAATGATGCGCATGCGTCGCGTATGGTGCGATTATATGATTTGTTACTTTTGCAAGTTTGCATCTGATTGGTTGCTTTTCGCGCGCTATTTAAAATTATAAAAAAATACATAATTTTTTTTATTATGAAGAATGGTTTTTTAATTTGTGAAATTATCCAGTGCACTAAAATAATTAATTCTACAGAAAATTAGAATTAATTAAATAATTTTACTCTACAAAAAATATACTTTGCTGGAGTGATATATTTATAAATTAAAAATATAAGAAATAAATTAAGTCCGTCTTTTATTCGTGGAATAGTGGTTCAATTGTATTTTAGTGAACAAATAAGAATGTGAACAATCCATTCCTTATAATAAACAAAGATGTTTTTGAGCGTTTTAGATATGTAGCTGTTTGCGAACTTAAAAATATACATTTATTGAAAATGAAAATAAAGCTCTAAGTCGCGAATTCATTGTTATGAGACATATTCATTAAGTATGGTTCGCGAGCTAGCACATGATAATACGTTGATTCAGAGATACCATACTTAATTAAAATTGAGTTTTTTGAGGCACCTGCCTTCACCTCTTTAATCACATCGTGTTTATCCTTAAAGGATAAACGCTTAATTTTCTGAGACGACATTTATTCTATGTACTAGGTAATCCGAATAACGAAACACTACAGCGAAATATGTATGTACAGCTAAAAGTACAGCGAACAGAGCGAACGAGAAATGACTAGCAGACGACATGACCGAAAACAGAATCAAATTTTATCCGCTTACGGCTATAGGGTACTTCCCACTTTCTAGCAACGGCACTTGACGGCACTGCCGAGCTCGTCGTACCTCTCTTTCACCTCTTCACCTCCCCGCATCCATATTTGGATTTCCACTTAAATCAGTAATCGGTCATGCAGGTAAAGAAGTTCCAGTGTAAATTGTTCCTAAATGAAGTTTCTCCGATAATTTTAGATTCCTTTCAACAATAATGTGGGGATCCACGTGAAAAAGGGCCCTTATGGCGGGTTTGTTATAGTTTAGTATATGGGTGATTCTCCACATACAGGGCACTTTTGTGTCTCGGATCTCTAGTAACTAAACTAAGTAGTGTTTCTTTATGAAACTTGGCTAACTTCTTCATTTTAGGATGATACAAGACCTCCGTAAAGAAAAATCAAGTCACATCATCGTATGTCTTAGCAAAATGCTCCCAAATACTCGAAAAATGCTTTTTTGGGATGTCTCTACGTACACGGCGGCAAGTTTAGAGACGTGCATTTGATACATAGTGAATTATCTTTGAAATTATAATTGATAGTACGAAAGTTTGACTCAAAAGCTATCAAATTCATAAAAAATATTTTAATTTATTTGATATATTAGAAGAGCAAATTTAATTATACAAGTGTCTCTCTAAATGTTTTCGATGGTTACGGTAAACGAATCTCCCATACCTTCCATCAACTTTTTATCATTTTCAAAGTCTTATCTTCTCACAATATTTCGAACAAACGTCACACTACTCATTCGTCAAAACTTCATAACAAAGAAGTAAGAACTTTTTTTGCAAAGTGAGAAAATGTAACCGAAAATGTAACGTATTTTTATTAGTATCGGATACCGTACCTGATAAGAACTTTCATATTTCGTAATAAATATCAATGAAAAGATGACAATTCCGTGTAGCAAATAATAAAGGAGTTTTTTTCAGGAAAATTTATTAATTACTTTTGTTTTCAAAGCGTAAAAAGTAATTTTGTATGGTTTTCGGTTACCGTAACATCGGATACCATAACCTGTTTTTCGCTGTCAGGGACGAAATGGAGCTATTCGAACCCCTCTTCCAAATAATTTTATTAAAAATTAACGTAAATCGAGAATTAGAATATTTGTACCTACAAGTACTGCACACAAAAAATAAAGCGATTAGAGGGTTAATAAATGTAAGAGAAATGTAAGAAAAATATAATTTGAAAAAAAAATTTCAAATTTCAAAAAAAATAAAAAATTTTGGAAAAACTTTGAATTTTTTAAAGAAAACTATTCGTCCCTGCCATGTTACGTTCAATGTGTGAATATTTTACAGTATTGTTTTACTTTACATACAATCAGAGAAAATCACCCGCAAAATCAAAAAATGAAAACGTTTTTATGTGCTACAGGTCCTTCAAGTAAGAATTAAGCGTGAATAATTTATAGGGCCCCTTCCTTAAAGGCCAATGAACCTAACCATTATGAAAAAAAGAAATTTTGAAACATTTTTCCAAAAAAAGTTGCCCTTGCCAAAAGTTCCCTGTCTGCGGAGAATCACCCATATAGCATAGCACTTATGGCACTCTTCAACTTTAAATGTATTTTTTTCGAAAAGTGCTGCAGTTTTGCGAAATTCCAACTTCAGAAATTATATATGACCCTATAATATGGGCCCTTTTCATGCGGGAACCCACATATAATTATTATATATAATAATATTCTACCATTCATTTATTATGTCCATGTTGAAACTGCTATGTTCCGTTCGCTTTTCGCGTGCTTTTTGTTTCGCGACTTTTTCTGTCATGTTAAGGTTACAACTTATTAGTATACGTCAGTTCGTCATCTTATAAAATTGTCTTCAGACTTACTTGAAGCAACATGAAGTTATTCCTATTGCATGGAAATGCTATATCGTTCATTTTCAAGTTATTCATTTCGCACCTTATATTAAAATGATTGAATTAAAAATTATGATGTATAATTAAAAAATTAATTTTGTTTAATGATTAGTTTCAAGATCCTAATTTAAGAATAATTCAATCTTTGAACGTAATCTGGAATTGTTTAATTTTTAACGCTTCAAGTTTGAGTTCATTAATTTTGAAATTTTCCAATTGGAAAGCATATAATGTTTAACATTTTTTGAATAACTGAATGGTGGAAATGACAGTGGTTTTTTTTTTACAGAAATCAGATTTATTAGTATACAAATCTCTTCCATCGGTTTAAATGTCACTTGATACTTCGTGATGTGATACTTATTAATAATATATTTCTTGACGATATATATAAATATATATAATTTTGTGTGTGTGTGTGTAATTTATTCTATAATTTCAATTTGAGATTATAGTTTTGAATGTGCTATGCTGAAAGAGTTTATTCTTTCAGGCCTTGCAGCTAAAGTTCTTTTTCTTTTTCAAAAGATTTAATCCTATAATATTTGGTTTTAAATATCCTAAATTATGGAGGTTTTGAATTTCAAATTTCACAATGTTGTAGGATCAAATTCAAATATAAAAAATGTCAGTACCTTGATTGTGACTTTTAACTTTAGAGCACGGTGATCGGGAAGCAAAAAAAAGTCTGCTTGAAAGACCTAATAAAAGTGAATGTGGCACGCTCTTTCGGGTACTTAGGAGTGCTCAAAAATCATTAAGGCAAAATCTGAACAGATCCTTTTCGCGAGAAAATCACTTTTTTGTTCAGTCAAAAGTACCAATAATCGGTTTTTTGAGAATATCTCCTCAGGGATGTATTTTATCACAAAATTGGTTCTCTTACACGGAAAAAAAAATTTCATTAAATTTTATAGAACTAGTCCTATAGTAGAGGATACGACGGGTAGTTTATTAAAAGTTAAAATCTTCTTGGTTTTACGTTGCATCGAACTATTCTACAAAATTTAATACAGAGTTCTATAAAATGCGAAAAACGTAGAATAGTTCTAGAAAATCTAAAAGTCCAGCTAATATACAGTCTACATCGGAGAAGTCTCGAAACTATAGAGAACTGTTCTATAAAATCATGGCCGATTTTTAGCCTAAAAAAAAATCTTTTTTATTAACATTATTATTATCATTATGCTTTAATATTTGTTCACATATTTAACTACATAATTATTTACTATTACACAAACAATCACTACACAAATAATCGCACTCTATTAAAATTATTATTCGTTGTGGGCTCGAACCCCCTACCTATGCATTCGAAGCTCCTAAGAAAACCTCGCAGCTAACATAACTTATAGTATAAAAAAAAAATCTAAAATATAAGCTACAGCTGTGAAGGGCTGTTTGACAAATTTTTGTGATTTGAAAATTCTAGGTTAATGATTTCGGAAATTTGAAATTTCTGGAGTTTTATATTTATAATGTCAGTAATTTCAAGAATATCATATTTCGAAAATTTATTTTAAAATTTAGGTAATTACAAATTTCGGGATCTCTAACATTTTTTAAATTTTGGAAACTTTAAATTTCGAACAAATATTTAATCGCAAATTCTTTTTTGGTTATACATTCTAGTAGGTTCAAGATTAATAAGATGTTATATAGCTATATAGAATAAGTTTATATAAGTTATATGAAATTAAAGGCTTGCATTGCAAATAATTTTAAAAGTTGAATTCCCAATTCTATATTTTTTGAATCGATTAAATAAGATATGACATGGGAAAAGTTGAATCTATTTCAATTTTTAAAGTTGAAATTTAAAATCTTAAGTTTTCCAATAACCGACACATCTCTAAATGGCAAGTCGACTACCCGGGTGCACCGGAACGTGCACCAGGTCGTTCGAGACGTCATCTACGAGAACTTTTTTAGAATCTGAATTGTGTCAATAGCCAAACTAACTACCATTAAGAAAATATGAGAGAAAACAAAGTTTGCATATTTTTATTTCAGTCTTACGATACATTTAGAAAAAATTTAAAAAAGAAATCAAGTAAAAATTCCTTTTTATTGACGTTTCGGCCTCATCTGTGGGCCTTCATCAGAAAGAAACATCTTAGAGAATAATCGAACTCAATCATAAAATTTATGATTGAGTTCGATCAGTTTGTTAGCTGTTTCACAGCATTTTAATTACAAAATATCAACCTTTTTTAACATATTGTGAAAGTTCCTTGGACTTTATAGTTTCCCAATACTTTTTTTACAAACTTCATAATGATTTTTAAAACTTCAGAATAATATCTGACTTCACAACATTTTAAAATGTTGTCATTCGCTTCGACGTATATTTATAATTGACTCTGATTATTCTTTAAGATGTTTGTATCGATGAAGGCCCACAGATGGGGCCAAAACGTCAATAAAAAGGAATTTTGACTCGATTTCGTTTTTCAATTTTTTCTAAATGGATCGTAAGACCGGAACAAAAATATGAAAACTTTATTTTCTCTCATATTTTCTTAATATAAAAAAACCATCGAAGGGAGCTTGACTTGATGATTTCTTTAGAAATCTTGAGGTTTATCTACCAAAATAACTACCAATGGTGAGTCGACGGTAGTTGATTTGGTGGTTGAAACAATTCAAATTTCTAAAAAGTTCTCGTAGAATACGTGCTAAACTACCTGGTGCGCGACTCGGTGCACCCGGATCGTCGACTCAACACTTAATTATTTTGGATGTTAACACAATTTGAATTTTAAAGCAGTTCTCGTAAAATACGTGCCAAATGACCTGGTGCACGTTCCGGAGCATCCTGATCGTCGACTCACCATTGGTTTACCATTATTACCATTATTTACCATTATTGGTCACCATTATTTTGGCTATTGATAAAATTTAGATTCTAAAAAAGTTCTCGTAGATGACGTCTTGAACGACCTGGTACACGTTACGGTGCACCCGGGTAGTGGATTTACCATTTAGAGATGTGTCGGTTATTGGCAAACTTAATATTTTAATTTTCAACGCGTGCTAATGTTCTCTAAGACTTGAATTCTTTTTTTTTCACGCGGGAGCGATGCGGAAAAGTCGCTGCCTACGCACAGTAGCGACTGCACAGCTACATTTTAAAGAACTGAAGTCTATAGATCATAGATTGAAGTAGTTCACAAACACTCAATACTTCAAATCGATTTTCTATGAGATTTTTCAACATTTTTTGAAGAATTTTTCTATACATTTGACTGAATTGAGGTATTTAAACCTTATAATTATGTGATTACAAACTCTCAATACCTCAATTGTGATTTCTACGAAAGTTTTCTGCATTCTTTCATGAATTTCTCTATATATTTTATTAAACTTTTTCAAATCGGAGTTCAATATAAAGTTTACAGAATTCTTGTAGAGTTATTCTAGGTTAGTTCTATATTGAATCCTGAAAGTTATGCAGAATATAGAAAATTTGTTCAAGGCTCGCTCTCATCCCCGACTCTTGTAATACTTCAAGAAAGTTTAATGAACTTTTTTTTACGTCTATGATTTGTAGAGAATTAAATTACCTTTCGAACAAGTCCTATAACTTTAAAAAATATTCATTGGTTACCCAGATAGAGCGCATATCAATAGGCCATAAGTACCGAAAATTGATTTTCGGGAATATCTACTAAAGGATGTTCTTATCACTGAAGTAGTTGACACATGATTTGTAGAAAATTTGATTACCTTCAAAATGAGCCCTATAACTTTCAAAAAAATTGATTGGTTACTGAGATAGAGCGCATATTAGTGAAGTCAATTAGTGAAAAAAATTGGGTTTTCCGATATACCTACTCAGAAAAGTATTTTATCCATAGAATGATAACAGGTGTTGGTAGAGGACTCAATTGCCTTTAAAATGAGCCCTTGAACATTCAAAAATGTGCAATAGCTACCGAGATAGAGCATCTCAACTTGGACACTTTATGATCATTTTTCACGAAAATCGTTGAAAATGAGTTTTTCAAAAATTGCTCATGTCTTAAGATGCTAAAAAAAAGTCGAATCAGAATCTGAAAAAAATCTATTTTTGAGAAATTTCTGAAAAACTGATTTTCAACGATTTTCGTGAAAAATGATTAAAAAGGGTACACGTGAGACGCTCTATCTCGGTAGCTATTGCACATTTTCAAATGTTCAAGGGCTCATTTTGAAGGCAATTGAGTCCTCTACCAACACCCATTATCATATTATGGATAAAATACGTTTCTGAGTAGGTATCTCGGAAAAACCGATTTTTTCACTAATTGACTTCACTAATATGCGCTCTATCTCGGTAAGCAATCAATATTTTTGAAAGTTATAGGGCTCATTTTAAAGGTAATCAAATTTACTACAAATCGTGTGTGAAGTACTCTAGTGATGAGATACATCCTTTAGGAGATATTCCCGAAAATCAATTTTCGGTACTTATGGCCTATTGATATGCGCTCTATCTGGGCAACCAATAAATATTTTTCAAAGTTATACGGCTCGTTCGAAAGGTAATTTAATTCTCTACAGATCATACAAGAACAACTTTTGTGATAAAATACATCCCTGAGGAGATATGCTCAAAAACCCGATTATTGGTACTTTTGACTGAACAAAAAAGTGATTTTCTCGCGAAAAGGATCTGTTCAGATTTTGTCTCAATGATTTTTGAGCACTTCGAAGTAACCGAAAGAGCATGCCACATTCACTTTTCTTAGGTGTTTCAAGCAGACTTTTTTTTGCTTCCCGACCACCGTGAGAGATTTTAGATATAAATAAAAAAAATCGAATTGAAAAGCTTACAATTTTACAATTTTAAGCATTGGAACCATATTATAGCAATCTTGTTTTGTATTCTTTTTCTAATTTTTAATTTTCCATGTAAAATCTTCAAACTGTCCGATTTTTAGTTAAATATTTAAACAATAAATCCTTTTAAATTGAATAATATTTGATTGGAAAATTTTAAAATTGAACATTGTAAAGGAAGTGTCAAAACATTTGTAATAAAAAAATAAAAAATGATCGGAATTAGATACCTCAGTAATTAAATAATTTCTTTAATTTTAAATGGTTACAATTTTAGAGTTTGGTTAGAAATAATCATATGTACGATTTTGTAATATTTGTTAACCATTGTAATTGTTTAAATTAATTTCATAAATAAATACAGATTTTCGTTAATTTTCAACCCACATATTTTTTTTTAATGGAATCAGTTTTAAGTAACTTGGAAAAATGTTTCTCTCATGATACATTACCAATAAACAACCATTGTTAATTTGACAAACAGTTTTATAAACCAATTCGCAACTTGACTACTTGTCAACAAAAGAATATTGTTTTTGTTTACGAAATCGACTGTCTGTCACTCAGAAAGGACCTTATTTATTAGGATACATTGTCATGCAATAATATTTTTGTTCTTTAATTAAATAAATTTTATAAACGAAAAACGATTTTCGTCAATTTTCAAGCAGCAGATTTCGTTTTTTTAACCGAATCAATTTTTAAATTACTTGGAAAAATGCGTCGCTTCCCAGGAAACAAAAATCCATTCACTTGCTTTGAATGGGTTTCGAAGTCGTTTGAATAGCGTATCTGTCACTGGAATTTCAGATTGCCGCCGATTGGTTTTTAACAGAATTTTACTGTTTATTATTTTTTGACGGACTTATAAGCCACAAAAGCCTTAACTAAAATAGGAAAAGGAATCTAGTAGCCTTGCGGGTGATTTTTCTCAATCTATCAATAATTTATAAATTTTAAAAATCATGTGAAATATGGCAGCCTAACCTGAAAAAGATCGGTCTCATTCAAAAAGAAGTAAACCGATTCAATATGGTTGCTTGAAATGGACATTGTAGTACATTGCAGATTCAAAACCATTCGAGAAACTGACCGATTCACATAGTCGCGAACCAATTCAGTTTTAAAAATCTCAATCTGCAAATGACAGATACGCAATTCACGGAGTCGCCTTTTCAATGGGTTCTTTTTTCCTGGGTTATGATACTTCAATAACGAACAATAATTGTTTCTTTTATACAAAAATTTTTAAACAAATTCTCAGCTTGACTGCTTGTCAACAAATGGATGTCGTTTTTTTTTTTACCAACTCGACTGTCAATGACTCAGGAAGGACCCTTTTAATTGGGAGACTTTGTCGGGTGACATGATTTGTAGTTTGATTGAATAAATTGAAATTTATCAGACAAAAACCTTATTTTTCGACTTCATAAAGCAGGGTGTCTAGTAGGGTGGGCCGAATTACACGAAAGTTTCTGAATCGAATCCTCAATAGCGCGGAAAAGTTGCTACTCATCGCCCTGATCGCAATACACTTTTTTTTCTAAATCTGACCATATCTTCCGGTCGCACATTGCGTTCAAAGTTTCGCAAAATCGTCAAAAATTGAACACGTTTTGGGATTTTTTCTTAGTAAGTTATAGTAATCGAATTTTGTTCAAGAAGTGTGCTGGTGCGATCGGCTAAGGCGTTAAAAGCGTTAAAATATATTAAATTTAGAACAGTATTACGTAAATATACATCAGCCGCAATATGATGGGATGGGAAGGGGGAGGTGAGCCTCAGCAAGGGTTGACCAATGGCCAAGCTAGGTGGGCGGCAGCCGGTTCTAGGAATTCACCTTACCGCTGCGCGCAACGTGCCAATCAGACAAGTCGAGATGTGTCGAATTTTAGTGTTTCACTGTGCATTTTAGTGTTGATTAGACTTTAGAGAAGGAGTTTGATTGACAAAATTACGTCGAGGACGCTCGGTCAAAAATTGCATTGCCGGTTATTTGGACCGCCTAAAAGTCTGAACAAACAGATTCTTCCTTTTTTTTTTTAAATTCAGATCGAACAGAAATTCACTTTATCATGAATACTTTCCTACAAAATGAGTATGAAAAAGATTCGAAATTGAAAAGTAGACTTCTAAACTACCTTACTTTTCGTAAGGGATTATTTATAGGAAACTACAAGGTATGATAAATATGCTAATTGAAATTTAAAAAAAAAAAAACAGAAAATAATACCTGTAAACAAAAATCTTTTCCTTTTTTAATATTCATAATTTACTTATTTCCAGGTTTTATATATAAAAAAAAATGTAAAATGTTTATATTTATACATGATAAATGTTTGGAATAATTTAAAAAAATGTCTTCCCGGTACTTATTTGAAAATAAGGTTGCCAATAGGATGTACATTATTATACCATTAAGCCTTTTCCCTTCCGGGGTAGGCGTGACTTGCTCGGTTGGAAAGTAGTGAAATAGGTATATAGGTATGAGGTTGATCGGTATATGGGTATAGGGTGGATGGGTATGTAGGTGTTATGTATAGATGTTTTAGATTGATCTGGAGTTCTCGTGTTATTTATATAAATGACACGTTCACTCCGCAACACTGCTCGACCCAGGTTGCTGATCAATCTCTCTAGCGATCACCCCAAGTGAGGAGCCTCACAAAATTGTTATGTATGGTTCCCCACTTGGGCCCACTGCACCAATTTTGGTAATCACCAAGATACTTATCAAAAATAAGTGGCTATACCCTTGTTGCCTATAACAAAAGGTATTCTAAGGAAGATGCCATATATAAAACATATGAGCATAATTTTTCATTATGTACCAATGAGTACTTTTATAATTTTTCTATTTATATTAAAAAAATTTTTTACTCATGTTTTTATTTTCAGATTATTTTTGATATCTTATTTTTGTATTCATTTCTGAATAATTGATAATGATTTTTAAAACGATTTCTTATATTTTGTGTTTTTCTCAGATTTGTAATAAAAAATTTTCTGTAACATGTGCATTCTATGATGATTTGGGTTATTTTCAAGAGGTTCGGTGAAAACCGAGGTGAAAACTATATCACTTGCCCTGGCAAACGAAAAGCTATAAAAATCAAAAGGGTCTTTTCTTTCTCTCTCTATTTTTCTCTCTCTAAAAAGTGGGAGGAAACGATTTCTAAAATCCCCATGCTTTGAGAGTTTTCGACTCGGTTTTCGAGTTAAAAAATGAGTTTAGTTTGCCTCGGTGCTCTTAATATAATAATAATTGTTCTTTTTTAATATTAATTTAAACATAATTTCCACAATTTTTGTGACTGTGTTTTTCAATTAGTGTTAGGGTTAATAATATTTGGATCTTCTCTTTTAATTTTATATATATTTTTTGAATTTTTAATATTTTAAATCTTATTATAAATAATAATACTTTGTATATCTTGTATCAAGTATTCATTAATGAATCCAAAATTAAATCAAGTAAGCCTTTTTTTAAAAAAGTGATATGTGTTGTGTGTATATGTGTATGTGAGTATACACGTATAGATATTATTTTTGTTTACAGGTATTATTTTCTGGTTTTTAAAAAAAATTATAATTAGCATATTTATCATACCTTGTAGTTTCCTATAAATAATCCCTGATGAGGGAGTCTAAATTGACTCCGAAATATGTTGGTCCCCTTGTAGCATAAAAAAGACGGATAAAGGAAAAAGTGAGAGGTTGGTTGTTGGTTGACTTTTTTCCTTTTCTCCCTCTTTTATCAATTGGTTATTTTTGTCTCTAATGAGCCGAAAAGTGAGGTAGTTTAGAAGTCTACTTTTTAATTTTGAATCTTTTTCATACTCATTTTGTAGAAAATTATTCATGATGAGTGAATTTCTGTTCGATCTTAATTTTAAATTATTAAATAGACACTAAACAAATCATTCGTTCTAATCTACAGGGTTTTGACTTATGAACGTTTTCTTTTAATTGAGTCAAAGTTATTTCAACTCAATTTCTTGAAAGAAATCTTTTTATTATAAAAGTCTTTGTAAGAAAAATGCATTAAATATTGCAATTTTAGATATATATATAAAACATTTTTTTGGATTATTACTTAACGTTATGAAAAGTACCACAACCAGTGAATAAAACTAAATTTTACCCTAGACATAATTTAAGGCTCATTTGAGGCTCCCGAAATACAAGTAGCAAAAATCAAAAAAGTTGTTTAAACAATTTTTCCTAAATTTAACTCTACCAACTCGTGTTCCCTACCAAAATTTCAGGCTCATTTAGGGCTCTCCAAATATCGAGAAACGGAATTCGTCAGATTTTTTGTTATTTTGTTTTTTTAAAAAGGGTACTGTGTTGTGCCAGCTTAACGTTATGAAAAATACCACAACCAGTGAATAAAACTAAGTTTCACCCCCGACATATTTTAGGCTCATTTATGGCTCACGAAATACAAGGAGCAAATTAAAAAAAATTGTTGAAACAACTATTGTTCAAACAATACAAAAAATTATTGAAAAAAATCGTTTTTCACACTACAATTTCAGGCTCATTTAAGGCTCTTAAAATATCGGGAACAAAAAGTCATACGAATTTTCCATGTCTTATTGTTGTTAACTTGTACAGGGTGTCCCAGACTCAAGTGTCCGGACTTATATAGCCGTATAAAAATGAAAAAAATGAATAGAAAATTCCTTTTCCAAAAATCAGTTGAAGTTTTAGTTTTTCAATTATAAAACATTTAACCTCGACCAATCAGGAGCGCCGTATAAATAGCCGTATTTGCGTGAACGGGATTCCAACGTAGTGTTCTCCCGTCGCTAACCCCACCTCTGCGCTCATTTCCATAACACTGCGTTGAAATCTGGTTCACGGATACACGGCTGTTTATACGGCGCTCCTGATTGGTCCAGCTTAAATGTTTTATAACTAAAAAACTAAAACTTCAACTGATTTTTGGAAAAGGAATTTTCTATTTTTTTTTTTCATTTTTATATGGCTATATAAGTCCGGACACTTGAGTCTGGGACACCCTGTATATGGTAGTGCCACCTAAAAATTATGAAAATATCGGTTCTATCGCGAACCTATCGATCGAGTTTCGTTTCTTCTCGATGCATTCTAATGTGCAGGAAGTTGGCACCGCCAGTTTTTATTTTCTCAAACTTGATTTTGTGTTGTTAGTCTATTGTGCTGTAGAAGACTTTTTTTGACAATTGTTTAGATTTAAAACCTAAATCTAAAACCATAAGAAACCCATGCTTGGGACACATCTGTTTAGCATTAAGCTGGTCACTCTCAGCACGCTGAAGATTCAAGTTCTCCGGTACCTGCTCTTTTTTTCTTATGGAGTTATTTTACCAGTACGACCATGGAAATAAACAGCGGAAAATACTGAAATTTTAGATTTCAAGGAGAAAGGGTCTTTGGAAAGTAATTTTCCATCGTCAGTTTGTACGCATCCCTTGTGCAGTGAGTATCTTCGATCTTTTCTGTCTTAATAAACTTCTTATTTTCATGTGACGATCTTGTTGTTTTCGCCGAGCACAATTCAGCACAAAATCACTTTTGGAAAAATTCGAATTGGCGGAGGCAATTTCCTGGGCATTGCGTCCCACGTGTGTCGGATGTTATTGTGAGGAAATGAGTGTTTCTAGCACTCTAAAAGAAGTACAGGACAATTTTCTATGCGCGAGTTCTGCTGAAAATAATTTTCGAAAATATATTGATAAGATGACGTATTTCTGACGCGTTTCGACAAGTGTGCAATAGGAGTTCTCAACCGGGCAGGAAACCGAACGTTTCCGAAGACCGAGTGCGAAGTGCAATCTTAAAAAGAAAAAATGAATTTTTCGTAGACAATGTGAAATTAAAGGGCAAGGTTGATCAAGTGTGGGAACATCTTTCTTTAGATTTGGAGGGCAAACTTACTGCGAGAACTTTATACAGCAAAATTTGCGATCGAGAGTTTCTTGCTAAAATTTTTTAAGATGAAATAAGATGCGAACCATTTCACAATATTCCGGACTTTTTTCCGCAAAAAAGTACCTTTGAAAAAAAAAAAAATAACAAAAATAACAAAAAATCTGACTAATTCCGTTTCTCGATATTTGGAGAGCCCTAAATCCTAAATGAGCCTGAAATTGTGTTAGGGAACACGAGTTGGTAGAATGACATTTTTGAGAAATTGTTTTAACAATGTTTGTTTAAACATTCTTTTTGGACTTTGCTCT
The DNA here is from genome assembly GCA_932178445.1 of Andricus quercusramuli. Classification (NCBI taxonomy): domain Eukaryota; kingdom Metazoa; phylum Arthropoda; class Insecta; order Hymenoptera; family Cynipidae; genus Andricus; species Andricus quercusramuli. Next base: position 88,739 of record CAKNXH010059270.1, on the reverse strand, counting down.
TTGTATTTCGTGAGCCTTAAATGAGACTTGAATTATGTCGGGGGTGAAATTTAGTTTTTTTTACTGGTTGTGGTATTTTTCATAATGTTAAGCTGGTACAACACAGTACCCTAAAAAAAAAAAAATAACAAAAAATCTGACGAATTCCGTTTCTCGATATTTTGAGGGCCCTAAATGAGCCTGAAATTTTGGTAGGGAACACGAGTTGGTAGAATTAAATTTTGGCGAAATTGTTTAAACAATGTTTGTTTCTACAATTTTTTTAAAATTTGCTACTTGTATTTCGTGAGCCTTAAATCAGCCTTAAATTATGTCGGGGGTGAAATTTAGTTTTATTCACTGGTTGTGGTATTTTTCATAATGCGACTGTCCCGAAGAATAAGTCACTAACCAATTTTTCCGAAAACAGAGCGTATCAACTACATTATGCTTGGCTAGCGTGTCATATATCCGTTTAAAAATACATCGAGATACGAAATTTTAGGGAAGTAAAATATAGTTGATACACTCTGTATACGGAAAACTTTGTTAGTGACTTATTCTTCGGGACAGTCGAATGTTAAACTGGCACAACACAGTACCTCTAAAAAAAAAATAACAAAAAATCTGACGAATTCCGTTTCTCGATATTTGGAGAGCCCTAAATGAGCCTGAAATTGTGGTAGGGAACACGAGTTGGTAGAATTAAATTTTGG
>CAKNXH010059270.1:49925-88034 GCA_932178445.1 Andricus quercusramuli | reverse complement strand
GCCTGAAATTGTGGTAGGGAACACGAGTTGGTAGAATTAAATTTTGGAGAAATTGTTCAAACAACGTTTGTTTAAACAATTTTGTTGATTTTTGCTACTTTTATTTCGGGAGCCTTAAATGAGCCTTAAATTATGTCTGGGGTAAAATTTAGTTTTATTTACTAGTTGTGGTACTTTTCATAACGTTAAGCTGGCACAACACATTGCGTCTGAAAAAAATAAATAGAAAAAAAATCTGACGATTTCCGGTCTTTTATATCTTAAGAGCCTTAAATGAGCCTAAAATTATGTCATTATCAAAAATGTGTTATTTTTTCTTTTTTACGACTTTTACGAGTCAGCTTTTTCTTATAAAAAACGTTGAGCATTAAATTTTGCAATTGGGCATTAAATTAGCCTTAAATGAGCCCTAAATAGTGATATAGGTCATTTCTCAATATCACAATAGTGTTGTGCCAGCTTAACACACCTTGATGATATAGAGTCCATTTACACTAAGAAGGCATCTTTACCAAAGGTCTCTCGCACGAGAATTATACAACTTATCAAAACTCTTTACGATAAGTATTACTACGTCCGTAAGAAGTTAAACAGGGACAAAAAATACCTGGAAACAGAAAAAGAGTAATACATTTCTGACTGTCAAATAAAGTTTTTTGACAGTCAGATAGTCACGGGGGGGGGGGGGGGTAAGGACATGAGAAAGGAAACCGATGATGCCATAAATATAAGAAGTTGTAAAAAATGGGATTGTTTATAACAACAAAATTGTAGGTCAACTTTGTTGTTAAATGAAAAATCAATTTAAAAAATGAAAAAGTCGCCCCTCACAAATCTCTTTAAAATTTAATTAGCTTTCATCTAAAAAAAAATGCTTAAATAAATCGGATTAAAATTGTACTAGAGACTTATTTGTGCACCCGCGCCCCCCCCCCCCCACTGTGCGCCATCTTGTTCCGGTGCCTGCAGCGCATAGTGGTCCAGAAATAGATTTTTGCGGACAAATTCTTCCACAAGATACATTTCTTCATTTTTTTAGAAATTCTCTGCATTTAATTCTTCATCAACGTAAATAAGTCAATTAAAAAATGTGTTTGTGTGTAACACTACTTTTACAAATACATCTCCAAAATTATTAATTTAAATTTTAAACAATGTATAAATTGTATGTAATTATTATAATTTATTTAAACAAATTCAAGGGTTTATCAGTATGTTCTATAAACAAATATTTTGTCTTCAACTCGTAATTTATTATAAGGATGTTATTAGTAACGAAAAATTGTGATAACGTCAAATTGTGTAAACAATTCATAAAGTTATAAACGGGTTAAACGCATCTCAGGGTACCATGGTACCTGACTAGGCCTAGCGACCCTTTTCTATTGTGCAGTGCTCCGCCTCGAGGGAGCTCGAACTCGAAGCTGGCGAAGCGTTGTGGTGCTCAACCGTAGGCTTCTGTGTATGTACGCGCGAGGGTACTTTTAAAATTTAAATGGCTCTGTTCCCACCTCTATTTCCCAGTATAACCCTCTATAACCCAGTAGGCCTAGTCCACTTGTCAATTAAGCATGCGTTGTTTTTTTCCTTCATTTTTATCATTTTATTTTATTTTTTTATATTTTTTTTATAAATAATACGTACACTCATTGTATGAAATATGTAATCAAAGCCCATCTTTTATGATTAGAAGTTTTCTTTCACATTTGATCAATTGAGTATATTATATAACATAAATATATACGTAGTTATTTACATATAAACTTCGATCGTATAACGTCATACTATAATTTATATTTTCAAGACCAATATATGCTGCAAATTTATATTAAAATCAATGAACCAAACAATACTGTCTCTTTATATTACATGTAGCAAAGAAGAACTTAAGAAAGGTTCTATGCATAATGTTCTCTAATGTCATAGATTTAGAACAGCAAAATTTCTTCTTGCTACTAATCAAATAAAAACAATTTCGGTTTGTTTATTAAAATTGCTATAAAATTAACATCATGGTTTGTTAAAAAAAAAACAATTTCTAACTTGACGAAGAGGCAGATTAGGGGTTATCCACAAAATACGAGATACTTTAGAGGGGGGGGGGGAGTATCAAAGTATCATTCTCCATGTTAAGTGTGAGGGGCCGTGCTTATATTAGGTAACGGAATATAGGCCCTTTCTGAGACCCCCCTCCCTCCTGTAACAAACTGCAACAAAATATTTCTACCCTCCCCCACTCTTTCTGTACGTAATTTTTATTTGCCAAAAATGTTTTACTAGATATTGCTGGTAGAATTGGGCAGGGTGTTCAAATATCAGCATTTTAATCTTGTAATATTTTCAACAAAGAATCTTTTATAAACGGAATACAACAGTATTTCAGATACAAATGTAAAATGTTCAAATTTATTAATTCATTTTAAACAAAGAAATGTCTTTTCTACTATAAAATATGGATTTTTAATAAGACACTTGAATTCTCAACAAAATAATTAAATTTTTAACATAATAGTTGAATTTTCAACCTAAAAATATAAATACCCAACAAAAAGTGTCATAGTTTATATTTGAATAAAAAAACATGAAATTTATACCAAAAAATTTTTTTTAACAAAAAGACGAAAAATTATTTTTCTACGAAACTGATGTATTTTTACACAACAAAAAGGAAACTTTAAACCAAGGAAATTATTTTTTTCCTACCAAAAAAGGAGAAATTTCAACTAAAAAAGTTCAATCTTAAAAAATAGAAATGTTACATTTTCAACTAAAAAATTAATTTCAAACAAAAAAAAAAAGACTTCCACTAAACATTTAAATTTTAACCAAAGACATAAGCCTTCAATCAATCAAATGAATTTTTAACAATGTAGTTTAACTTTTACCAAAGTAGTTGAATTTTCAATTTGAAAAAAAAATTTTCAACAAAATAGTTAAACTTGCAATCAAAGAGATGAATTTTCAACTCGTGTGTAACCTAAGTTATTTCTGTGGCCAGTCATAGGGGTGCCTTGGCGCCCCCCATGACACGTTGGAATGGGTGCCGTGTGTGACCTAAGCATTCTACACGTCGTATCGACATTTCCCTTCTTTTCTCTAAAACGTTCAGTCGTAGGGTAAAAATATATTAAACATAAAATATGTATTTTCAAAAGATCTACAACTTTTGTTTAAAGCTTTTTTGTAAATTTTTATTCTTTACTGAAATAAACGGAAAAACATGAAATGTTTATAGTTTTTTGGGGTTTTAACCTTGAAAATCAAATTTGCGGGTATTTTCACTATCATATTCTTGATCAGCATGTTAAAATACATACGTATACGGACTTTCAAATTAATCGGAGGTAAGCGCTTTTCGGAACTCCACCCATTCATTCAATTAGTTATTTAATTATTTATTTATTTAATTAATTATTTATCTATTCAATTATTCAATTATTTATTCAATTATTAATACATTTATTCATTAAATTATTCATCATTTAATTATTTATTCAATTATTTATTTGATTATTTATTTATCTAACGTACGTTACTTTGCAATTACAGTTAGCCAACGATAACGTTACGTACTTTGCATTACCACCGCAACGTACACAGTCAGTAGCCTCCAGTGGAAATAGAGGTGGGAACAGAGCCATTTAAATTTTAAAAGTACCCTCGCGCGTACATACACAGTAGCCTCCGGTTGAGCACCACAGCGCTTCGTCCAGCTTCGAGTTCAAGCTCCCTCGAGGCGGAGCACCGCACAATAGAAAAGGTTCGCTAGGCCAAGTCAGGTACCATGGTACCCTGAGATGCGTTTAACCCTTTTTTGTTACTAATACAATTTTCAATTTGCATAATAAATTACGAGTTTAGGACAAAATAATTTTGTTTCTAGAACAAACTGATATACTGTTGAATTTGCTGAAATAAATTTTTTATACTCATTCAATAAAATTTATAATAGAATACTTGCTATTTCTATATCTGTCTTCATTAATTCTGACTAACAATCACTTTATTTAAGATATTGATTCAGAGATAAAAAAATGATATCGTTGAAATGAACAATTGTGCAAATGCATTCGTAAAAGTAGTGTTTAGCAGAAAAACAAATTTTAAAAAATTGGCAAGTTTCCATTTCTTCGTAAAAATCCATTTCTAGACCACTGTGTGGGCGCCTCCACTCAACTCTGGCACGTGTTGCTAACTTCACACTTACGAAATCAGCCGCACATGCCACATAATAGTATTTTTTGATATAAGTGCGCGAAGATGGCAGTGCCCGCACGAGTGGGAAGGCGCAGCACACGTAGGACGTAGGTAACCGAAAACGAACTGAAGGGTGAATGTTTTACATGCACATGAGTGAGGGATAGCGATCTTCGCGCTCGAGGGTCGGAAATCCATTTTTTGGCACACCTGCATGGAAAGTATCTTTTGCGCGCCCTGCACAGGCATCAAGTGGAGGGTTTTGCGAACTGGCTAAAAAGCGCATCTTACAGTTCGGGCATATAAGTCTCAAAGTAATAACCAATTATTTAAAAAGTTATGAATCAAAACCAAAAAAAATACATGTGGCCCTCTCCTACTTAGCGAGCTTACATAAACCACGTGATACATGTTCCTGCGATTGTTGTCCCACCCCCCGAAGAAACGTAACGATGCATGGGCAGAGTGTCAGCGGAGTGAATGACGCCTGAAACAAAAGACATTGTATACTAAGTTAATGTATAGGACTTAGGTGTGGTACAGCCCCCTGCAATATTATTGAAAAATATATAATTTTTTTTGGTAGTTATATGCAATACAATTTTGTTGTTTCTCAATGCCTCTTTAACTTTTTTCATGCAAAAAAAACTTCTATGTAATTTTCTTACTTAATTTTGTTTAAGTTTAAAAATAATCAGAATTAATTTTCTCCAAGTTACGATTGAAACCTACCATATTTCCCATATTTAATTTGGTATGCATGAAATCAATTGTCATTTAGAATAATATCAACTAAATTAATTTTTCACTAATTTTTGCGTATGCTTGTCATGTAAAAACAAGTTGGAAAGACTCCCAACGCCATCTAGGCTCCACGTTTAGGCTGTTCGCACTATACTAGTGATTTAACGCTAACGTTAATCCATGGTATCATGCGTACAGTCGTTGCATGGACTGGTTTGGTGTACTTATATCCATGATACCAATTTTTCAGATAATTTCCTAGATTTTTGTAGTTATTGTTGACAAAAGAATCTTGACGAAATAATCTAATTATTTTTATTTGGTGTGATTGCAGGTGTAAAGATAGTGTCAGCGGAAAACAACTATAATGATGGAAATTACTGAGTATATTTTAAAAATAGTTGTTGCACCTGGAGACACCACAGATAAAGATACAATCAAAGAAATACCACTGAACACCAAAAATACCGTAAGTACACAACAGGATGTTTGTACTGCTTTTTTAAAAGTTCGAGTTGATATTTAAAAATTTAAATTAAACCAAACTTTGATTGGTTTCTATTTTTAAGAGGAAACAATCCGATATATTTTTAAACTTGTAAAAAATGTCGGTTTTTAAACAAGATTTTATTATAGCATTAATCATTTGCATAATGCCTGCATGATGTATAGTGTATACCTATGTTTGTCTAGTACACGTGTGGCCGGTCGAGGGAAAACGACATTACCTTGCCCAGCACCTTGGTGTCGAAACACCATTGTCTCTTCTTCCGAAGTGAAGCTAATTTGTACCTTCAAGACCTGAAAGTAAGTTAAAGAATTACCTTTTAAACATTGTGGCAAAATTCTATTTTTAAATACAAAATTAATATCTAGATTTACATAAATTTAATTTTATAATGAAGCAAATTATTATAGCGTATTTTGTATCTCTGTTCTAAGTTTTTTTTTGAAAGACTTACGTATGTTTTGTTTGTTGTTAAGTTAAAAATGGATCAAAATTCAGGATGATTCTTTTATTTCTGCCTTCAATTAAATTATTATTTATTATTTCACAACTACCTAAGATGTTTGATTGTTTGTTGAAAAGTTTTAAAAAGTTCTATAACCCAATGAAAACGTAAGTTGAGTTTTTCTAATTGTTATACTCTCGTATTGTGAATTAGACCAGTCGCAATGGAACCTTTATTAACGGTAAAAAACAAAAGCCCCAAGTAATGGCGCTGTTAAACGATGGCGACATAATTGGTATTGGATACAACCAAAAAGAGCCCAGTGATCCTCAGCAATATGTTTATCGGCTACACAAACAGGTACATTTTATTGTTACAATTTACAAGGTGATCTTTGGTAAAGGCTAAAAGGGTTTGTAATTCTTTATTTATTCTGAATATCTCTGTTTATATATAGTTGAATAATTACGATACAATCCAGAGGTGTTAATTTGCTCCCACCCCCAATTCTAAATTTTATTCCATGAAACGTTCGGTAGTTGATAAAGAGGGTTTGCTAGTCAACTCTATCCTATGTATTCCTCCAATTTTGTGGACAAAAAACAATATTCGGGGGCCAAATTCACACTGCCCCAAATAGTCAAAATTTCTCACTTATACGTGGCTGTTTGGTGTTCGGTTGGTAGCATTGTTAGTCAACTCTCGACGTGAGAGAGTTGATAGTTTTTTTTTTCAATGAACAAAGAACAAGGTATCGAGGTCAAACTCAAAATAATTACAATACCCAAAAAATCAAACTGCAGTCGACAGCAGAATCGTTTGGTAGCCCCATTTCAACGTTTGGGAATCCAGTGACCCGAAAATTTTTCGACTGGGTTCACTGGGTTCACAGATGTTTCTTCAATATGTTGGAAAATGTACGTACTTTACGAATGAAAATAAATTACTGACACATGTTGTAGGATACATATGTGTTTGCATATTTGTTGTCGTTACAAAAGTTTTATATTTTTGATTGATATGTCTAATGTCTACTGCACAGAAGTATATTGAAATACACCAATAATTTGGATCGATTCTTAAAAATCGCAATCCAAGAATGTGGTTAAATCTGAGTAACGGTGAATCAGAACTACGTAGTTTTCGATTTTCACTTCACTTTTGACAACAATTCAACTCTGAACTCATCACTAAGTAAAAAGAGTGAGTTAACACATGAAGTTAGCTGATAAGCCTTTTTATTCGTCATCTGATTGGCTGTCGAGTCACGTGATCGTTAATGCTACTCATAGCCAGCGAAATTCAAATTGTCATTCGTTTCTTTTTTTGTTACTGCATGCAGAAAGTCCACAAGAGTGTAAGAGATGGAGAACAGTCTGTCCTTTTCGTTCCTGTGGGCAATCTACATGCAATTTGCTGATCTGCAATCGTGTGAAAGTGCCCTTAATAATAAGTAATTCAAAATCATTTGTCATGCGTATTTAACTTAGGGTGAGTGAGATGGTTATGTTCTTTTCCCTAATTGATCGTGATTTTCCCTAGAGGTTGGTGATTGGCCGTTCTCTTTGGCGCTCAGTAATTGGTCAAAAGCGAAAACTATCACGTGATCATCATGAATTTCATCTGTCGGAGGAGTGAGGACAGGCGATCGCGCAATGGCGCCCGGTGAAATACATGGTGTGCGGTCTACTTGCAGTACTTAAAACAGTTAAATTTTCAAAGAGGGGAGTTCAAAAAAATTAATTTTTAACAAAGTTGTTCAATTTTCAACCAAATAGTTGAATATTCAAAACAAAAAGATGAATTCTTAACAAAATAATTCAATTTTCAACCAAAGATATGAATTTTGAACTAAAATAATATATCTGCAACAAAAAAAAAGTAATTTTTAACTCATTAAACCAACTTTCAATCAAGTAGTTCAACCAAAAAAGATGAATTCTCAACGAATAATGTCATATTCGATATTTCACCCAAGAAATATCTTTTCTTAAATAATCATTCGATCTCGAGTGTTTCCACTTTATTTTTATTTATATTTATATGGTGCTCATTTCACGAGCACTTTGCTTCCCGTTAGCAAATGTATTTGCTTCTTCATAGTGGAAGCATTTTTGATGTTTTAAATGATAGACAAACTAAAGTTTTAATTTTGGTCAATTCAAGAATAAAAATTTACAAAAAAAATATAAAATTACAAAATAATACAAACAATTTTTGAAATACAGAGACAAATCAGACAAATCAAATTTTGTATTCGAAATGATAATTTTTCGAGCTGGAAAAGGGAAAGAAGAAATTCTGTCAAATTCAAATCAGACAAATTAAAAAGAGGGAGCATTTGTAAATTTTGATATAATGGACAAACTAAAGTTTTCATTTTGATCAATTTAAGAATAGAAGTTTACGAAAAATACAAAATAATACAAGCAATTTTTAAATACAATAAAAACCCAGACAAATGGAATTTTGTATTTGAAATGGTAATTTTTCGAGCTGGAAAAGGGAAGGGGAAATTCTGACAAATTCAAGTCAGACAGGTTAAAAAGAAAAAGCATTTTTTATTTTTTAAATAATAGACAAACTAAATTTTTCCTTTTGGTCAATTTAAGAATCGAAATTTACAAATAAAACTATGAAATTACAAAATAATACAAAAAAGTGTAAAAATAAAATGTCAAATCAGACAAATCAAATTTCGTATTTAAAATGGTAATTTTTCGAGCTGGAAAAGGGAAAGGGAAAATTCTGACAAATTCAAGTCAGACAAATTAAAAAGAGAAAGAATTTTTTATTCTTTTTTTTAAATAATAGGCAAATTAAAGTTTTCATTTTGGTCAATTTAAGAATAGAAATTTACAAAAAAATATAAAATTATAAAGTAATACAAAAAAGTTTAAAAATAAAATGTCAAATCAGACAAATCAAATTTTGTATTTAAAATGATAATTTTTCGAGCTGGAAAAGGGAAGGGGAAAATTCTGTCGCACCCTATCCCTTTCCCAGTTTTATGCTAAGTTAAGTTAAGAGTTAAGTTTTCAATTAAAAAAATTATCTTTCAACCGATAGGTTGAAAAAAAGGCATGAAAACATTGGTGACTATCAGAATACTATTACAATCCCTGTAGTCTCTGTCAGAATTATTTTATTTGAAAATTTTTAATCAGAGCTTCTTTTCTGTTCATACATCAAGTTTGATGTATGTTGATGAAAAAAGTTCTTCTCTTTAAAATAGATGTTTCAAATATTGCGAATGACTATAACTTCCCTACTCTTCAGTAAAGTGTATTAATATTATAGGTCAATCGATTTGCATCGAATGAAGGAGTCTTTTCCGTTATTGCATGAATTTCGAATTATGTGAATGAAAGAAATTTTAGTATAAAGAATCGTTTTTTCAAATATTATGCATTGCCATAGCTTCCTTGCTGTTCAATAAAATGTGTCAATATTATAAGTTAATCGATTCATCTCGAATCAAAACATCTTTTCTATTCTCACATCAACTTTAAATTATGAGAACGAAAAAAATTTTTACTATAAAAATCTATTTGAAATATAATATAAAGGACGATAACTTCCTAACTCTTCAATAAAATGTATCAATATTATAGGTTAATCGATTCGTATGGAATCAGCACATCTTTTCCATTCTCGCATCAACTTTAAATTAATAGAACGAACAAAATTTTTACTATAAAAATCTATTTCAAATATAATATAAATGACATTAACTTTCTTACTCTTAAATAAAATGTATTAATATTATAGGACAATCGATTCGTCTCGAACCAGAGAATCTTTTATATTCTTGAATCAACTTTCAATTATGTTAACGAAAAAAGTTTTACTATAAAAGACCGATTTTTACAATATTATTATGTGCTTGAAAAAATGCAATGAATATTTTTAGAAATCCTTCTGTCAGTTTCAAGATATTAGTGGTGAAAATAAGCCCTCCAAATTTCATCAATTTATCTGCAACCGTTTTCAAGTTATCGTGTTCACAAAAAGTGTGTCATCCACACAAACATCACACACACACACGCATCCGGGCAATTGCTTAAAACATTGTATTAGACTTTTTTGAGTCGATGAAGGTTTAATTAAATGAATTAAAATTTTTTGGAAAATGTTACCATTACAAAGCTTCCTCTGTGAGGAAGCAGAAATTGTAAAATCTGTTCCAAGTCTCTTACCTAAAATATGAAACTTGAATAATGTAGATCTTGATGGAAAATTTTTGTAAAAAAAGTTATATGTGCATAAGTGAAGGTCTTTGCAATGGAACAAGATTGCTCATTCTAGATATGAATGACCATGTATTGCGATGCCAAATTTTAACAGGAAGTAAAATTGGCGAAATTGCTTACTTAAGTCGAATAACGTTGAACTGTGAAAACACATACACTATCTCTTTCAGAAGAAGACAGTTCCCCATCAAATTAGCATTTGCCATGACTAGAAATAAGTCTCAAGGCCAAACTTTTGATGTGATTGGAATCGATTTAAGAAAAGATGTTTCCCACCATGGGCAATTGTATGTTGCATTTTCAACAGTTCGCTCATGGCAATCATTAAAAATTTACATTGATCGTAAAAAAATTCAAAACGAAAGTAGAATAAAAAATTACGTATAACAGGAGATATTTTCGTAATCAAAAATTTTTAGATAATTATATAGAATTCACAAATTTTTTAGAATTATTTGATATGCACTCAAATAGAAAATTTTATTATTGTTGATTGATCCGGCTATTGTTATAATTATATTTAAAAAATTGTGTATTCATATATATATAGCTTTGAAATGTCATTCTTCATGCATTTCTGGTAGAGAATTTTTGCTATATAATTTAAGTATATGTGTTTCAACAGCATTGTATGTACATATACACGCACATTGAAAAGCAGTTATTGTTCTTTTAAAAATCTAAGAAAAATACTACGAATTATAATTGAATTAAAATATTCAAATCTCAATCTGAACTAGATCTCCGCGCGCCGGGCGCGCGGATGTTCTAGTTACATTTTAAATTTGGTTTAGTTTTTACAATAATATGTATTAAAATGTTTAACTTCTAAATAGGTACAACTGCAACTTTATATTGTTCAATATTGAAGGAAATGCTTTCGAATATTGTATTACAATATCATTAAGATTTTCAAACATCATTTCTAGCATTTAGTAGATATTAAAGGGTATTGGACCAGCGATTATAACTTCCTAACCTTCATCCGTTGGCGTGGACGGTCAAGTGACCGCCTTTTTGGAATTTCGAATGTCGCGCTCACCAGTGAGTTTTGGGTGAGGTGGGAGGGGCGTCTATTCTTTAATTACACTTGCGAGCAATTGTTCGGGCACAAGTTAGATTGACTCATCCCCCTCAGTACAGTTCCAAACTCGGAGACGCAAGGTCGGGGCGGTCTGGTGATAGTCGTGCGAACGCTGACGGGAATTTTTTTCGTCAAATTGCAAATTGAAAATGTTTCTCCTGCTTTTTTTAGGTACATGCAATATATGCTTGAACAAATACGTATTATTTAAATAATTTTAAAATTATTGAAACGAATTATTATTTTATTGTTATTATTGATTATACAGGGTGTCCCAGACTCAAGTGTCCGGACTTATATAGCCATATAAAAATGAAAAAAAATAAATAGAAAATTCCTTTTCCAAAAATCAGTTGAAGTTTTAGTTTTTTAGTTATAACAAATTTAAGCTGGACCAATCAGGAGCACCGTATAAACAGCCGTGTGTCCGTGAACCAGATTTCAACGCAGTGTGATGGAAGTGAGCGCAGAGGTGGGGTTAGCGACGGGAGAACTCTACGTTGGAATCCCGTTCACGCACACACGGCTACTTATACGGCGCTCCTGATTAGTCCAGCTTAAATGTTTTATAACTATAAAACTAAAACTTCAACTGATTTTTGGAAAAGGAATTTTCTATTTATTTTTTTCATTTTTATACGGTTATATAAGTCCGGACACTTGAGTCTGGGACACCCTGTATAACTCTTAATGTCTAGAAAATACGTTCATTTCGAGATTTAGCTGAAAAAACAAATATTTAAACAAATTCAAATTGTTTAAACAATTGAATATTAGTTAGCAAATGACTGGGTATTCTTAATTTAATGATCAATGAATATTCATGTAAAAAAACTTAAAAAGCTTCAATAAACCGCAATATTACGTAAAATTCACATTTGTCACTTATGGAGTTTTCTTTGGGGACCCATAAGAGTGGCTTAAAATTATTCAAACTCAAAATTTAGGATTTATTCTTATTCTCTTACAAATTCTGAACAATACACTAAAACGCGGAATTATTTGTAACATTATCAGGCTCAAATATTAGATTTACAAAAAGCTGACTTTTTCCCATGTTAAATCAATGGGAAACTTCATGGGGTTTGCGCGACCCCCAAATATTAACCGATTTTGATCAAATTTGAAGATTTTTGTTTGGGCATTCCAACAAAACTGGGGGGTGAGAGCAGATAAATTCGAGAAAAAAAATCCACCAACTATAAATAAGAAACACACTATCACGTACGTCGTACTTACTTAAAAATCGGTACTTTGATAAAGTTTGATTTTCGAGCACAAGAATTGTCACGTTCATTATGATCCAAAACCAAAACGGCGAAAATACCAAGAAAATATATTTTTTTTGTTACAAAACTTTAACAGAAATGGTTCAATACGGCCCTGAATGTTTATGGTTTGGATAGTCCCGATATAGCCCTGAAGGCCATTGAGGGTACCCCCGAGACGATGGCTATATCTCGGGACTCTAGTGTATTTCCTCGTCTATTGCTAAATTAAAAATGCTAATAGGTCGACAAAATCTCTAACAATCTGACGAGTTTGAGAATATAATCGTAAATATACGTAGATTCTCAACGATTCCGATTTGAAGTTAAAATTTTCGTAAGCTCCCAATTCCCATTATGTTAATAAGGTGATTCAAATTTTTATCTTTTTTTTTTTTTTTTTAATGGTACAATTGTAGAAGCTTCCAGAAAAAAGTAACTTTCTAACATTATTCAAAGAGAATACTATTATGTTAAAATAATAATAACTTGATAGTTTTTTATTTATTTTTCTTATTTATAAACTTGATAGTTGTTCATGTATAATGAAAAATGAAGAATGTTTAGTAATGAATGTTTCGATGACCATGAGAAATTATATCTGAGAAATTGAAATTTTGTTCCCTTGAAAGTTCACTCTGCATGCAGCAAAAATACGAAATTATAAAAAACTTTGTTGTTGAATAATTTATTCAAATACTGTTTAAAAAATGTTTTTTCCCTTGTCGAAGGAAAGTTGGCAAAAAAAATTTGATCACAGTTGTAAGAATACAAATTTTCAAGAAACATTGCATTCAAACAATTTTCTTGCCTTAAACATTTTCTTTTTAACGGCGTCCCTCTGATGAAAAATATGTTTTTCCTTGATTTTTTTTTATACAAATTTTCCTTCAAAAAAGTTTTATCTTTCTAAAAATTATTTAATTTTAATTATTCAAAATTTTTTGAATTTCAATTTTTCCAAATTCAGGATCACGCTGCATATACATGTATATATATTTCTTTCTTTCTTTCTATCTTTCTTTACTTATTCATTTATAATGAATAAAATAATGTAAAGTATGTTGAAAAAATAGAAAATTATAAGAAATAATTGTTGCGAGAGTTGAAACGGTAGAATCTATATATATTTGGCATTACATTCATCTCAAATTTGTCCATATAAAAAGTTGATATATTAAACGTATTCATACTAGATTAGATTAGACCTAATCTACTTTTGCGTATTCGAATGATTTTTTTGGACATACTTTCATTTTTGAAATAGGAATAGATATAAGTGGAAAGACAAAAGGATTATCTCCACAGGGGACCTAGCATCGAAAGCGTGGAGCAATTTCGAATCCAGTGAGGGGTAGTGTCGCTGCACACTGGAAGGGGAAGGGTACACAGGTATCTGTGGAGAAAATGATGACTGCCCATTTAAATTTGTTCGGGCAGGTGCAATCCTAAATTTAGATAATGACGGGATTGTTTGGTTTTATACCTAAATGGCCTTGACCAACCGACCAGGTATCACTAGTTAGTTAATCTGTTGGAGGCAAATATTTATGTAGTTATGTACCTGGTACCGGTACTCGTCAGACACTTAAGTCCTGGAGATTAGAAGTAATGATCTTCCAGGTGTGCAGAAATAATCCCCGAAGTGGAGTAAATTGAATGTATAGCTGTAGATAATTTCAAGTACACTGGAACTCCCATACCTGCATGACCGATTACTGATTTAACCCTTTGCGGGGCAGTGGGACATATACGTCCCACCTGTTTATCATCAATAATTTGGATATTTTCCTACTTCTTCCTTGTATTCTTTCGTAATTTATTGGATGTTTGAGTAGTTGAGGTTCAAATATTGATATTTTCATAGATGAGAAATCAATATCTTCATTATGTTCATAATTATAAACAAATTACTTTCAAAAAAAGCCCCTTTTTACGGATAAATTTGGTTGTAGGAAAACAAGCCCCATAACATGCTCAAGTCATGGTGGGATTCTATGTTTTTTGAGTCGTAGTTTCCGAATCTGGAGTCAGATTTTTGAAATTCAAAATGGCTGAACCAATATGGCGGCTATTTTGAGTCAAATTTGTGGTTTTTTTGTTCAATAGGCGAGAAACCGGATTATGGGGGTTTTTGAGGTCGCTGATTACGATTCTGATATCAAAGACATAAAATTCAAGATGACGAATACAATATGGCGGCAATTTTGGTAAGAAAATTCATATGAAAATGTGCGTGTGCTACTCTCGGACTAACATTTCGTTTTTTTCTCCCAAATTCCATCCATCTCTGCAAGACGGAATCTGAGAGGAAATCTGCAAAAGGAGATTCATCCTCACTATTTTCAATATCCGCCATCTTGAATTTTGTGACTTCGATATCAGAATCGTAATCAGTGATCTCGAAATCCCCCACACATCAGGTTTCTCGCAGATGGAGCAAAAACACCATAAATTTGACTGAAAATAGCCGCCATATTGTATCTGCCATCTTGAATTTTGTGCCTTTGATATCAGAATCGTAATCAGCGACCTCAAAAACTTCCATACATTTGGTTTCCCGCCGATTGAACAAAAAACCACGAATTTGGCTCTAAATAGCCGCCATATTGGTTCCGCCATTTTGAATTTCCGAAATCTGACTCCGGAATCGTAATTAGCGACCCCAAAAACCTTAAAATCAGTTATGACTTCCAAAATTCATCCATCAGAAAAATATGCCCCTCAAAGGGTCAAGTGGAAATCCAAATATGGATGCGGGGAGGTGAAGAGGTGAAAGAGAGGTACGACGAGCTCGGCAGTGCCGTCAAGTGCCGTTGCTAGAAAGTGGGAAGTACCCTATAGCCGTAAGCGGACAGAATGTTTATAAAAGTATCTTGATGTCATTAGAGAATTTAAAAATCTAATAAGCAAAAAAAACGAATTCTCAAATTTCAGGAAATAAAATATACTTAAGACTCTCACATAATCTAAATATTATTATATAATATATTTATTCATATAATTATTTATAATAATATAATTCATAAAACTTAATTTGCAATAACACACTTAGAGCTTTATTTTCATTTTCAATGAATGTATATTTTTAAGTTCGCAAACAGCTACATATTTAAAACGCATAAAAACATCTTTGTTTATTATAAGGAATGGATTGTTCACTTTCACATTTGTTCACTAAAATATAATTAAACCACCATTCCACGAATAAAAGACGGACTTAATTTATTTCTTATATTTTCAATTTATAAATATATCACTCCAGCAAAGTATATTTTTTGTAGAGTAAAATTATTTAATTATTTTTAATTTTCTGTAGAATTAATTATTTTAGTGCACTGGATAAATTCACAAATTAAAAAACCATTCTTCATAATAAAAAAAATTAAGTATTTTTTCATCATTTTAAATAGCGCGCGAAAAGCAACCAATCAGATGCAAACTTGCAAAAGTAGCAAATCATATAATCGCACCGTACGCGACGCATGCGCATCATTGTGGAGCCCGCGCTGCCCCACGTTGGAAATACCGATAGTCACGGCGCTGAAATGTTTACAAATTTGCGAACCCTTTATCTGGGACATCACATACCGAGCTGTCGCACGAATGGGAGTTCCAGTGTATTCTATAAATGTGTAGCTCTCTACTTGCAATTAAATTGAGAAAAAACGATGTGAGAGCCAATCAATTTTTGTTTTGAGGTGCGCTCATTAATTATGTGAGTATTATGGTGAGGGAGAGCGTAGCAAAGTAATACCTATATTAAACACACACTTATGATGGCAAAACATCTTACTTATACTGAAAAACTAGATCTTGTTGGTGTGTAGGACTGAGAAGTTCGTAATTTCGACTATACACTGGAACTTGGAATTATGAAGGGCCTGATCATTGCTCTGAGTCGCCTTGGAGTAAATCCAAACAGTCTAAATGTAAATAGTCCGTGTTGTGTGAACCATTTCCTAATACTACGACATGAACGCTCGTAAGTACCCGCGCACTGCTCCTTTGTCTCTACGCTTCTGGTGTTTACACATAGTGGAGCAACCTCCTCTCGACCCCGAGGGGCTCCACTCTCAGTTCGAAACCGCCGCGGCAGCAATTCTCAGGTTGATTTAAATTCGGACGCCTTAATTCCAAGTTCCAGTGTGATTATGTGTGAAAGTCGGATATGTTGGGAATTACGAAAAATGACAGACAATTACCAACACAATTAACTGTTTTTGCGAGTGAGTTTAAAAGGATCGATTATTCTGTTTTCGATTTTTAATGTTCCACTAACATAATGTGAACTCACGTCGAAATGTGAAAAGAAAGAAAAGATTAATTCACT
Organism: Andricus quercusramuli; assembly: GCA_932178445.1. Taxonomy (NCBI): domain Eukaryota; kingdom Metazoa; phylum Arthropoda; class Insecta; order Hymenoptera; family Cynipidae; genus Andricus; species Andricus quercusramuli. The sequence continues at coordinate 71,202 of CAKNXH010059270.1, read as the reverse complement.
GTTATAATCGCCACGTTTTTGTGAGTAATTTTATTGTATTTAGCAGTAGAAAAGTTAAAATTTTTAAACAATTTATTAAATTGAATCATTTCCAGCGTTTTTCATACTTACCGACAAATGTCAGAAATTACTGAGAATTTTTCATAATCTCAAAAATGTTACATCCCTGGTCGTGTGTCTTGGATTATGTCTATAAATATACATAATCACAATGGACTATTTGATTTAGGTATTAAAAACAATAAAACAAATTAAGGATCAGGAGAGATTGAGAATGAATAGTAATCTCACGATTACATAAAATGGGGTGTTGGGGCATCTTTCCCATATTATTATTGATAATATCGTTATCTATGCTTGACTTAAGTTTTAAGTCATGAAGATTCTACTCTTCAAGTCAGATGCTTCAAGTCGCAGAATCTTTCGTCGGCGAAATATGTTATTTTCTATATAAAAAAACATATATTTCTTCGTAAAAAGATTCTGTGATCTAAAGTGTAAATCCAGCCTGATTTGAAATTGGATTCGGTCCTAGCTTTTTACATATAAAAAAGTAATATTTACAATTAAAACTGCTAATATATAGTGCAAAGTTGTTGTTTTGTGAATATTTCTTATAAAATACAATCAAGGAAATTAACCAACATTGGGGGATGACCGAGTGTTGGCCATTGTACCGATAACCTGTATGTAATTAAAAGTAGCTGTGACATATTGTAGCTTAAGATGAAGGATTAAAGATTTTTCGAGAAGGATCTAAAAACCTGGAATGTCGGACGCAGGATCTTCGAATAACGGCTTCCTCTTTTAGTTCATGAACGCACAACATATAAAAGTGCACGTATTTAAAAAGATCGGCTAGTTGTTACAAATATCTGTTTAAATTTCTAATCACACTTGAGTGAAGTCATATGCAATCATAGTTATTGATGTTTCAATGACATCTATATGATCGATAGACTGACAGAAAGACAGTTGAATAAAATATTCGAGAAACTTTGCTGTTGGAACTTTGATTTACATTTACATTATTCTCTCACTTTCTTCCCTAGGGTAGAAAACTCGATTGGACGACCCGCTCCACAGGCATCGAAAGTCGAATTTTTGATTATCGATATGATAAAAAATTGTATGCATGACTCGGGTGGAGGCAAAGATTTCACTCGTGTGTGCTCGTGCATCTAAATTCACGTTCGTGAAGTCGTTGCCTTTCGACCCTCGTCACGTAATGTACAATTCTTTTCAAAAATAATATGTTTGATATTACCGGCTTCAGACGTTTTACTTCTGGCACGTCAATAAAGAAAAAAAAATCTTAGCCAAATGTTGAATTTTGAATCCAAAAAGACGATTTTCCTGCAAAATAGTTTAGTTTTCAACACAAAGATATTAATTTTTAACAAAAAAGTTTATTTTTCAACACAAAAATATGAATTTTCTACCAAAATAATTGAATTTTCAACTAAGAAAGGTAAATTATCAAGCAAAAATGGAATAATTACATTTTCAGTTCAAAAATTTATTTTTAACTAAATAAAACCGAATTTTTAACAGAACAATAAAACTTTCTACCAAGGAAATAGAATGTTGAATAAATTAATGAGTCTTCAGCCACAAAAATGTATTTTTAAGAAACAAAAAATTTCAAACAAATAGTTGAATTTTCAACCGAAAAGTTTAATTTTCTACCCAAAAAGATTATTTTTTAACCAAAAATACATGAATTTACGGGGAAAAAATTCAACCAAAAAAACCTAATTTTCATTAAAAACTGAAAAAATGTTAAGTAAGTTATTAATTTGGAAAAATGTGAGTAAGCTTGATATATATTTGGAAGTTTTGAAGAAATTCCAAAATAATTTAAAACTTGAAAAGATTTCAAAACATTTAAAACAAAACGTAAGTTTTTGAAGATTCTGAACACAATATTTACAAGCTTTTTAAGCATTTTGAAATATTTCAAAAGAATAAAAAGCTTTTACCAAAATTCCTAGGACAACTAAAAATGAATTTTTTTGTCTCAAAAATTAATTTAAAAGAATATTTTTTTAAATTTACAAAATTTTCAAAATAGAATCTGAAAGATTTTCAAGACATTTTTTTTAAATTTTGCCGGATTGTCAAAAAATTATAGAAACGAGTTTTGGTGTGTAAATTATTTTTTTTTTTATTTTTAAATTACGTAAAGTTATATAATATAAAAAATTTATGCATTTTTCGACTGATTCTTTAATTCATCATTTTGGCTGCGATTTTTTTTCTTTATCGACTGAAAAATATTTCTTGGTGAAAAATTCAACGCTTTTTTTTAATTGAAAATTGAAGGGTAGAAATGCAAAAGGAGTCAAGCGCCATTGTTCACTTTTTTCAGGAGAGACTAAAAACATGTTCTAAATTCAGCGGGACCATTTAAGAAAAAAATAAGAAAGTGCTTTCGAGATACTCTCATGCTCTATCGAACTAAAAAAGGTTTACTCATAAAAAGCTATCCGGTTTCGAGAAATTGAATGAAACAGGTCACGTTTCGAGGTTAGATTTTGGGTCCGTATCGCAGGGTGGTCACAGAACCGGGAAAACCGGGAAAAAGCCGGGAATTCGGAACAAACGGGGAAAAAACGGGAAATAACCGGGAATTTCGTTCGAACTCCGGGGAAAAAATGAAGACTCTATTATAGGGATAATTCGAGCAGGCAGCAAGTGGCAGCGAGCCAATTTCTTTGTGATCATTGCGTAGTGATTGGCTTCTATGCAACAGTAGTGGTGAAAGATATTATTAATTTGAGTACAAACATGTACTTTTTCATTTTCTACGTTGAGACTGAATAAATAAGTTAAACTGTTTTGTTATGATAATTTGCCTTTTTCAGTGCAGTTATACAGCGTAATTACGTGTATGTGTACTCACGTACTGAAAGCCACAACACATTGAAAGAATAGAATTTTACGAAACACCTTCGAATTTTGTTGCACGGATTCTTCGAAAAATCTTCATTTTGTCCTTGTTTGAAACGAATAAATTTTTCCAAATTAGTTTATTTGCTAAAAATTATGAAGAATTTTTCAGGAAAATTCCGAAAACACGTCAGAACTGTTACTAAAAAAACCGGGAAAATTTTCGAAATGTACCCGGGAAAACCGGGAAAAAACCGGGAAATTAAAATCCCTCATCCTGTGGCCACCCTGGTATCGACTTTTAACATCTTTCAACATTAATTGTGGAGTCAATTTGCAGTTTAAGAAAAAACTAAAAATTTGAATTCTAGCTATTGAATGGACGAATTCATTTCCAAGAAGTTTGTTATAAAAAAATCATGCAGTTTCGCGAAATCTGAAAATCCAATTATGACTTCAAAATGGTGTAACCAGACCATGACGGCTTTTTGTACCAATTGGTTATCAAATCACCTTCAGTTGTTTTAGTAATCAACAAATCTAAATAATTCAAAGAATTATCATTTTCAATTTCGTAAGTAAACTGGATCGAATCATCAATGCTGTTAAAAATGTTTACTACGTCTACAATTTTATTGGTTGGTATAATCAAGAATATATCATCCACATAACGTTTATATAAAAGTGGTGTAAAATTTAATTTTTCTAATGCTCTCCTTTCTATATCTTCTAATACTAAATTTGAAACAATGGGAGACAAAGGAGACCCCATCGGACAACCTGATACTTGTTTATAGAATTTATTGTTAAAAGAAAATACTGTATTATTAAAAACAGTTCTAGCTGCTATTAAAATCTCGTTTTTTGATATTTTAGTTAGGTTACGATATAAATTTAATTTTTCTTCAATGCAATCTAAAGCCAAATCTAACGGAATATTATCAAACATAGAAACAACATCAAGAGAAACTAACGAATGTGTTTTTGGTACAGTAACATTTTTTAAATTATCTTTAAATTCCCAACTATTTTTTACAAATGCATTAGTTTTTCCCGAAATCGGTTTTAAAATGCTTGATAAGTACTTAGCTAAATTATACATAGGAGAACTTTAGTTTTTTTTAGTTTATTTTTAAATGTTTATTTATTTATTGGACCGTAAGACCGGAAAAAAGAGAAGTTTTTGAACTTTCAAATTTTGAAATAATTCAATTTTTCATCAAATAGGTAAATATCCAACTCAAATGATGAAGTTTCAACCAAAAAAGAATTATTTTCAATTTAAAAAATTAATTTTAAATAAAATAAACAATTTTTCAACCAAAGAGATGAATTTTCAACTAACAAGGGGAAGGCCTGACAGTCGAAATTCAAATCGAGGTCGGGTGAGCATATTTCGAAAGATTATCGAATTTCATTCGACACGTGTCACGGCTTTTCTGTAAGTGGGATCCAGTGGTTTTGAAAATATGAATTTTCTAAAATTACGACTGCCGTCACTGATTCACTAGTGTAAGTCACGCGGCACGCCTCTCACCGAGCGGCGGCTGGCCTGTTGGTAGAATTTCTGCTTGCGACTCCGCTGCTGTTGGGTTCGAATCTTTTGGCTAGGAAATTATTTTTACATAATTCAGGGTGCCCACTTTCTGGAAAAACAGGGAAAACACAGGGAATTTTTTCACGAGGAAGTCACAGGGAAAACACAGAGAAAATCGACAACCGTTGCGCTTAGAGTTGCTTCTTAGCTCCATCTTCAGCCCGCAACAATAATTTTTAGAACTTAAGTAAGCTCCGAGCTCTTGGTTCAGAAAGAAACCAAGATGAATCAAAGATCAAGAAACTAAAAAAGAAATAATATTCTTAAAATTTGTACCCACTTAAAATAGCTTTGATTTGACTGAATGAGAAACCAAAGATTGTATGATGGAAAATTTAAAAATCTTTTTTCTGTACAATTGTATTATTCTGTAATATTCGTCGGATTGCGGGTTCGATTCCTGCCTCGCACTCTGGAAGAGCCTCGGTGGCCCATGCGGTGAACACTTGCCTAGCAAGGGAGTTGTTCATCTCCGGAGAGTCGTGGGACCGGTACCTCTAGAGAAAAAGGTTCTCTAAGTACTTAAGGCTGTTGCTCTTGGTGGTTCGGAACCCACCTTCAACTGTAGGTCCCCCTCCCACCACCAAGTAAGTGTGTGGGGTGTGTGTGAAGGAATAGTGAAGAGGTACAAGAACAATGTAAACCCTTAGGGGACACATTAGAAGCTTCCATTCCATTAACTTTGCTGAAAATGGACTTTAAAAGAGACAGGGAAAACCAGTAAAAGATAGGGTAAACTCAGGGAAAAGAGGAAAAAGGAACTGGTGGGCACCCTGTAATTAAGAATCCCAAATAATTTTTTAATTAAATTAATTAATTATTAATCAATTATTAATAATTATAAATTATTTACTATTAATTATTAATTAGTTAATAATTAATTAATTTACATGGACCTGTTAAGAAAAGGATAAGAGTAAAATTAACGTGATTGGCATGATACCTCTGCGCACAATTTGCGGGAAAACACTTATGTACAAAGTGAGAAGCGAAATAATCCTCAAAGAATGTGGTGCAAAAGAGACAATAGTTGACACATGGGAAAGCAATCAGCTAAGGTGGTTCGGACATCTTGAAAGAATGAAAGATGAACGACTGACCAGGCAAGTGTATAAGGTAAAGTAAATGGCATAATGCCCAGATGTAGACCGCCGAAAGAATGGTTAGAATTTGTAAATGAGACACTAATCCGAAGAGACATAAGAAGCTATAGAAACGCAAGTTTCCGATATGAAAATAATTATTAATGTTATTTAGGATGATAAAAAGTATAATCGAATCTGGTATTTGACATTCTGAAATCTGCAAAGAAGACAAATTGGACAATAAGCGTTAGTATACACACTACACTTGTCATTGTCAGGATCACATGAATCCACACTGAACAATGACAGAGATATACACATTCAGGGAGCTGAATAATGTCTAACTGCGTGATTTTCTGGTATATCAAATTCGAGCCACCCATGGTATATCAAATTAGAGCCACCCGGTACAAAATGTTGATGTTTAAAAAGCATAATCCCTAAACAGAAGCATCTCCATATCTACCTAGCAAAACTATTCTACTAACCCTACTTCACTACTACATACAACATTTATTGGAAAACCTACATTCCCGGAATAATGAATAGACATTTAAGACTTCCCTGGAATGAACTCTGGATATCCGATTTTTTATTTTTTTATCTCACACTTTTTGCGAAGCGAATGAAACACTGAAACTGACACTATTTACCACTACACTTAAGTGCTTTCAGTTCCCACTGTTAGCAACCTAGTACATGTTTTATTTTTCCAGAAATCCAGGTGGCTCAAATTCAAGCCCTATATCAAATTCGAGCCATTTCCTCTACATACTCCAGTGACTTATATAGCCATATAAAAATAAAAAAAAATAAATAGAAAATTCCTTTTCCAAAAATCAGTTAAAGTTTTAGTTTTTCAGTTATAAAATATTTAAGCTGGACCAATCAGGAGCGCCGTATAAACAGTCGTGTGTGCGTGAACGGGATTTCAATACAGTGTTATTAAAGTGAGCGCAGAGGTAGGGTTAGCGACGATTTATTTGTATTTTTTTATTTATAGGAAAATTTTCATTAAAATTTGTATCCTTTATTAAAATTTTAATAATAATTCATATTACTATTATAAATTTTTTATTTTCATCAACATTTTAAAAATTATAATTATTATTATTTCTCGTGGAACTTTCCCGCGATATCGATACGATAAATTAATAATATTAATCTGGAAAAGATTTTTACCTATTATTTTAAATTTGATATTATATTGATATTCAATTTAATGGGTAATAATGAGTAATAATTAAATAATGAAGAATAATATTCAATTATATAAAAAAAATACAAAGTTTAAAGGCTTAAAATTAAAACATTGTAATAGATTTGAATTTGTAATAGATTCAAAATTGATCCCAGAAAATTTCATTTATTATTATTCCCTTCTTTTAATTGTTCTGTACGGAAAATTACACATTGACATTGTTTAAAAGATTTATTGTGTGTGTGTGTATTTATTTTTCTAATCAATTTCAAAGTGTAATTTTCTGTTCAGAAAAATTCGCGGAAAAATTAAGTGAAAAATGCCCTTAATTATTTTTGCTAAAATTAATGTCAGAAGCCAACAAATTTATAAGGCTTCTTATTTATTCGAAGTATTTCAGGTCAGTACAAAATAAAAAACTCAAATGGAAAAGAACATCAAACAAACATATAGTTGGGAAAAGTGGGGTATGGTGTCAGTGCGGGGCACGGTGACTTTTGCTAATATTGTTCGTGTTTCTTGAGTTTTATATTAGTTTTTTTTACATAAAATAGCTTTCTTGAGTACCAAAGAAAGCTATGTTACGTAAAAAATTAATATGAAAATGAACAAACACGAGCATTATTTGCAAGAGTCATCATACCCCGCACTGACACCATGCCCCACTTTCCCATAAGTAGAAAGTAATATAGTTCGTTTTTTTTTAGTTGAAAATTAATTTTTCAAACTGGAAATTCAACTATTCCATTTTAGATTGAAAAATTTATTTTTTTAGTTGACAATTGAACTATTTTGTAGAAAATTCATGTATGTCGTTGAAAATTTGCCTCTTTTGTAGAAAATTAACCTTTTTGGTTTAAAATTCCACATTTAAGTTTTCCAGTGACAAATTTGTTACAACATTCAACAGTTGAATTGCCAACCGACGAATTTTCTACAAAATCGACTGTTGCATTTTCTCACCTATACTATTACTATACTACTATGGAAATTCCATAATACTAGACAGTGTCAAAACATAAACTAAATTCTGGGTTAACTTAATCTGTTCAGCGAACAGATTTTGAAAGGCTCAACCAATTTCAGGACAAATTAGATTTATGGTTTCCTTTTGAGAAAACCACTCACACTTCCTTAGAAGTAAAATAACAAACGTTTATTTCTGCATCAAGATTCGATTATAACTCCAATAATAATAGAATTACATATTGGCATTGTTCATAATGTTGTCTCAACAGAGTCCTTCATCATCGCATATAAGGATATTCAATCCTTTTTTCCGAAAACTTTTTCCTGCATAGAAAATTCTTTAAAACCTCATGTACATAGTGTTAAGAGTATTTGTTTAAAACCGCTTTTTTATAGCTGACGTATTGCTGAATTGACAACAAGAAAGTGTGATTACTAAAAACATTCTATAGTTCCGAGAAAATATAGTCCAAAGTTTACGATATCGGCTGGACACTTTTTTTACCGTGTGCCCGAGTCGACCTAGGACAGTGATCAAAATGTCTCTTTCCCATGAAACAGTGTTTTATTTTATTCCGCAAAGACATTTATTGAAATAACTTGCAAGTATCAAAAAGAATATGTTATTATTTTCCATTACCTGAAAGCGGAATTAAAAGCAGCGTCTGTCACACGGCGACGCCCGTCTCGGGAAAGAGTTTTTATTATTGTAAAAATGTAACCATGAGATGTTTTTACCACGATTTGAAGCCACTTTTCAGTATAGCCATAAAATGTTAACCTTAAAATTGAAACCTTATTTTGTCGAAACTGAATTGCTTTTTGTCATCAAAAATTTTTTTAAATTAATTATTTTATTTTTTTATCACTATCCTAAGTCGACTCGTACACCGTCCAAAAAAGTTCGAACGCGATATCGTCAACTTTGGACTATATTTTCAGCAAAAGATCCACTAATACTAATACATCAGTTTGGAAGTTCATTCTATTTTTATTTTTTCCCTTACCTTGTTACGATGTGCCACCGTTCATTTATGAATTTCAAAACTCTGCCGTCAAAAAACTTTGAATCTTATTTTTGGTTCTGCCATTATTTTTTCTTGTACCTTATACTCCTTATAGTATACTTTTTCTTATGTCTTTCATCTCTCGACCGCTCATTTTGAAATTAGTGGGCGGAGTCAGGGGAAGTCGCTAGGAAACAGGAATGACGGAACCCTCGTGAAAAATGGAAACTCGACTCCTGAGTGAATGGCCATCTGTTTCATGTCTCTTCTCAGCTCGTTTCTTCATTTATGGAATTTCTAAAAAGAAATGGTCGAAATTTGCTATGTTAGGAGTTAGGTAACCAACGGCATTAGCTTCACAGTAAATCTCGACTCGGGATGGGTGTCCATTTGCGAAGTATGACCAGGTTGTGTATTCACTGCGTTTCAACGAATGTTCAGCGGGAGGTTTGACGCCGCAAGTATGATTGTGTACATTCGTTGGGTAGGGTCGTATGTCTGCCTTCAAACTCGGCTGTCGAAAAACTGGCTGAACTCGGGAGGTGGCTTTCTGCATTTTTCTCTCCCCTGACCAAACTTTCAGGCAAATGCGAATACTTCTAATGTAGTCCGATGCAGCCGCGGCTTATCATTGGTTGTGATTAAATTCATACAGTAATTCTAACCCCAGATGAGTATAAGAACAATTTTCACAGGCCCAAGCCCAGTGACAAGGAGTCGTATGACGGCATACATATGTACTCGTACTAAAGGACTTAAATTATATTTTAACCTCTGTTTCGCTGAGGTTCTGAATTTTTAAATGGTTCCGAGAATTTGACTTTTTACAGAGAAGGAAGCAACCCCGAATAAAACGAACTGTTTAAACGTTATAAATTTAAAACATGTTCAGAGTGAACGTTTCACTAAATTAGCGATATATGTGTGTCCTTTCTCTCAGGCTCCTTGAGCCTCCATGCATTAAAAAAATTGTAAGTGAGGATTGTGCCTGTGTTAAGGTGAATGTGGCGCCCCGGTGGGGATTGAGAAGGCTAAAGGGACTTTTTTGTCAAAAACTTTGACAAAGAGATGAGGTTGAGCCACCCTATGGCCAGTCAATGCTTTAAAATTATAATAAGAAACCAAGGAATATCAAAAAATGGATGAACTGTACATTATAATAAATACATAAAAGTATCTATAGGTATAGTATAAACAGCTTACAATTTTTCGATGCTCATGGGAAATGGAAAATTTTGGTCTGTATTTAAAAAAATTTAATAAAAAATGTTTTTATCCTATTATTCCTCAATTTGCATAGGTTAGATCTGGTAAATGTGGATTACACGTGGATTGTCGCTTGGAATTGGTCGATGTTTTATGGTTAAATTTCCATCAAATGAATTTCCTGAAATTTACCAAAATAACTGTCAAATTCAAAAATTAAAACGAAAGACGTGGAGAGGGAAAACCGCAGCGCCTTCTAGCGGTTTCTTAGAGCAGGATCAGAATATGATACTTCAAGTTTGTCGTTGACTTTTGATCTTTTATGTAATTAATACATTCCCAGATGTTAATTTTACGAAGGATTTAACATGTCCGTTTTTGGCTATACTAGTGACTAGAGGCTGGGCTGAGCGGCCTGCATAGTCTCACTTTATTTCGTTCCCTGACTGCCACCCCGTCACTGATTAAACAAAAAACTGAATACATGATCGGTTCCTAAAGCGTTCACAGAAAGTGTATACTTTCACTCTATACTAATTCTGTACACAAAGTTCACTTTGTATAAAGAAATATTTTTTTCTCTCTTTTCTCTGCTCTCTGTATTTATTTATATTTGAACATTATTTTGCTCTGCTTGCAATTTCTAACAATTATTCAACAAATTAAATAATTCTATATTCTAAATAGGTCATCATAGATTTGGCACGAGAATGTGTGAAGACAGAGATATGCGAAGATCTTGAGGAGGTTCACGAAACGCCGAGTAAATTATTAAAAATATCAGAAACTTCCTCACAGATCGCAGGTCAGTATTTTTATTCATGATCTTCGTGAATTCTATGAAAAAGCGCACATTATGTGTAACCCTTTTTAAGATATTTTGGACCAAATGAAATATAAAATTATAAAGTTTTTAAAATTTTGTATGGAAAGTTTTAGAAACAAGTTTTTTTGTTAAATTTTGTATACTTCATTACAGTTCAAAACCTCGGAAGTCCGATCCTTAGGCATAAAGCAGCATCGACGATTTTTGCGAATTCTCTACAGATGAGTTTTGAAATTACCGTCAATAAGGAATACACCGGACCGATGCCTAATGTATTCGTAAATCGAATACCTTTGACGCATTCTGTGAATGGATTCCAAATTACCGAAAACCCCGTCATCCCAGAAAACCAATCGAATCAATCTGGGTGGATCGAAAATTCATTTGAAGCTTCTAACTCCCGTGCGAAGGCGAACGCGATTTCCCAGAACGAAGCTGTTTTTCAAGAAATCGAAAATGTTGTTGAAGTACCGGAAGATAATGTCACGAGTAGCAGTACTGTATTCTCCATCAATAAACAGACCGCGGTAGAAAATTCAAACTTTGAAATCATTGAAATTTCGCGAAAGAAATCGTTTCCACCAATTAATGCTACCGACAAAGAACCTTCTAGTTCCGAAAAAGAAGTTTCTACAACTCAGATTTCCGCAGAAGAACCACAAGAAGTTGAGAAGCCGAAAGAAGTAGAGCCAAAAGAAGCAGTGCAGAGTCAATTGCTCCAGCAAAGTCCGGACAGTACAAATGCCGAGAATGAAATAAATTTTTCTAACTCTTCAGCAAATGATACGGATACTGATACATCTAATGCATGTTGCACATCGGTGACTAAAGCATCTCGAAGCAACACCTGTGAGGAAAAGTGCAATAAGGAAGTGGCTTTGGTTTTGAAATCCAGAGAAAACAGGTTGCTTACTGTAGTAGAAAGAACTGCATCAGGCGAGATGAGTCAAGTTTTAAGGCGCATCGAACAAAATACCGACTCAAGGAATATAAAAAAGACTTCAGAAGTAAAAGATCCAAGGACTTTAACTAAGAAAAAGAGGGATAATAGAAGACACGATTCCAAATCGAAAATATCAAAAGATCAAGCAATTAGTAGAAGTAAAACGAAAAAATCTAAATTTGAAAATGAATGTCAAGTAGCAGAGGAAAGCGATTCAGACGAGAGTTTCAAACTTTACCTAAGCGACGAAGGTGAGGATAAAGTGGACGAGAATGCGAACTTTACCATCTCGAGTACTGAAATAGATTTGCTACAAAGGACAAATGATCTGTTTATAGAAAATATTGCTAAAGAGTCCGAACGATTAAAAAGTCCTGAAGTCCCACTAACGAGAAGTGTTGATCCGAGAACTTGCAAAACAAGAAGTCAATCGGAACATCATGACACTAATTGCAGCATCAATATTGAAAAAAACCCAGCAGAATGCAATCCAGCGTGGGAAAAAGCGAATAACGCAATTTCGTCTTTAAACAACGTTCCGTTCACTGGCAATCCGTATCCTTTTCCAAATGCTCAATACCCATATCTTATCTGTCCAAACTCGTACCAACAAGATTTGTATCCAGATCATTATCAAATGTCATATTTGAATGATAAACGTCCATATTACCAGCTGCAAGACCATTCGATTCCTTTTCAAAATTATCAAACTTCTTACTTGAATTATCCACCTCCATGTCCAAATAATCAAATTCCATATTCAGTTGGGCAAACTCCATTGCCAGTTCCATATCCAAATATTGAAACCCCTCAGTCGAATAATAATCAATCTCCAAGTCTTTATGCAAACGATTTATCGACTAATTCTTCGAGTGCTGAAAAGACCAGCGAAGAGAAAACTCAAGTTTTTGAAGAGTTCTCTGCATCTTGGCATTATAAAGGTGTAGAAGAAACTCATCGAGCGGAAGGAATTGAATTTAAAAATAGGAAAGCAACACCTAAAGTTATAAGCTCGGAAAGAGTAAACCTTCCATATAAATCCAGTTTCAAGTCACAACTCAAAATCCATGCGCCGAAATCAAAGCCTTGTGTTCAAAAGAATCCAGTGATAATTGAGTGTCTTCCTCTCGCTAGTCCTAAGCCACAAGTACCTCCAGAAGATAAGAATTTGAACAGTTTTGTGGTTCCAAAGCCAGCAATGAATCTAGGGCTGCTTGATATGCATTGTGTTCAAAATCCTCCAGTGATACTTGAGTCTCTTCATCTGGCCAACACAAAGCCACAAGTCCCTCAAGAAGATAAGAATTTGAAAACGTTCGTTGTTCCAAAGCCAGCAATGAAACTAGGACCTCTTCATGTATCAAGTCCTGGCCCAGAGTTTCCTAAAGACAATAAAAACAATAATAACTTCAACAAAAATCTATTATTGGTACAAGAACCAGTAAAGAAAATTCAGCCAGATATTACAAAATTAGGAAAACTCGAAACTTACATACCTGCAGATAAATTATTCCGATCAGCTGCGAAATCCGATGAGGTTTTAATGAACATTGTATCTTGGAGACCCGCAGAGTTTGAGGTGAGTTCGTCAATTAAACATTTTTTTAATTGCATGAAACTGATCATTATTACATTCTCGACCATGAGAGTGTAATAAAATCGTCCAAATATTGGATCTCTAGTTCTTAACGGATTTTTACATTTCGGCACTCACAAGAGTCCGAAAATCATCAAATTTTGTCGGTGTCTGTCTGCATACTGTAACTGTGGTTACCAGAATGTTATATAGCTGCGCTAAGTTCTTAAGGATTTGTTAAAATCGAGTCAGCCTTTATAACCTTTTTTTTGGGTCCTATAATGAAGGTCAAGTTCGTTAACTAAATATTTCCGACCAAAATTGAAAAATTAGAGAATTTTAAATATTTGAAAGACATTTTTTTTACACTCTGAAATTTTTGACAAAGTTTCTGGTACATGACAAATTGCAAACTACCCTAATGCCATTTTCAATTTCGATGAAAATTAAAAAAAAAGTATCACGCTTTTCAACATTTTGAAAATTTTCAAAAAATGTTATAAAAAAAAACTATATTTCTGATAGATTAAGAAATTTCAATCAAAACTTTTACTAAACATAAAATATCTGTTTCAAAACTGGCCCAATTCAATTTTTATATTGGACTAAATTTCAAGAAGTTCGATTATTTTCAAAATTATATTTCCAACGGTCTAACTTAAAAATGAGACGTACTTGTAATTGGACTCTTCGTCGCCCCAGAGTCGCGCTATGTCCACTTTTTGAAAATGTTGAATTATTATTATTTTCAGGCTTGTTTAGGTTTAACTTTGTTTTTTAATACATTTTTTCCTGCAATTTATTTCCTCAGATGTTACAGTTATTAATTAAAATAGTGACGTTAATTAAAAGTTAGAATTTTATCACTCCATTTCCTTTTTTGCATTGCAATACATGAAGAATACCAACTTCGTATTGCATATTTTATATGGACAACCTAAGTTCAATTTGAGAAATAACATTCTTCAAAGGTATATTTAACCTTAAAAGTAACCATCCGAATATGTATTGCTCAAAAGTCAATAATTTGGGAGCAACTCCTTTAATTCGAGGTATGTAATGCTACAGAATAATGTCAACTATCATTCAGTTAAACTTTTTACTCAAGAATTTCATAATAAATAGTTCATTTATGAATATTTTGTGGAAATGGCGTACTATAATTCTGAGAATAAATGAATTTTTTGAATCTCACATTGATAGCCATGTCCAAACCCAATTTTCCACATCACCTAAAATACATTCATAATAGTATTAAAATTCTTGTTAATGTGTTCTTTATCACGCATTATTTTTGACTGATAAACTTATTTCGACATTTGACAACGTTTTCGCAGAGTATATTATCTTTCAAATTTGAACTACATTTTCTCAGTTTGACAGTTGAGGGTCATGGCGTACTATAACTTTAGGGCGGCGTCTTGTCATGTGGCCCTTCATCCAAAAAAGTCAGTCTGACTCTAGTGCCTCAAGGAGTCAGTCGATTATTCGGAAATAGAAATGAAACTAAACATACAATTTTACACTTTGATTATTTTTCTATAAACTTTGTTTCTGTATACATATTCATAAAAGATTTTACAACCGCGTAACTTAAGTGTAACTTGGAAATTGACAGAAAATGGGAGAACCTGCAGCCTATTTTAAAGATGAGTTTTTCTTGTATAACCGTTTATATTAATTTTGCTGAAGTAAAATTTGTTCTCACGTAATGATAGGGTGGGTGGGGGGGAGGTAAACTTGAAAGATACTTTCAGGTGGTTGAAAACTCGAAAATTAAACTGATGACGTTTCCCTTGACGCGTTATTTTCAGAGATTCCTAAATGCATTTCAAAATCTCTCTAAAACTTATAATATTGCAGATCAATTATTATAACTACTTTAATATTTCAAGCAGGAGAACATTTAATATATATGTTTATATATAACTCTTGAGTTTTTGGTTCCATGTCTAGAGGTAGGCCTGCCCTCACTCACTGAAACTTTGATTGACGAAATACATACACACGGTAAACGTAAAGGTCGAGTTTCAGGCGATGAATGGAGACTGAGTGTTTGGAATGATAGTGGAGTGAATAATCTTAAAGTAAAAGAACTACGAGAAACCATGCACATAAGGAAACTAGATATTTTATGTGTACCTCAGACGAAGAAAAAGGTTTGCGAAAGTAGAAACATAGAAAATTGGTTGTTGAAAGGTGGATTTGAAATATGGTCAGGAGTAGGTAGCGAATCACATGGGTAGTCAGGTGGTTGGTTTAATCATGAATGAAAAAGCAAGACAGCATCTCGAAGATCATGATTCTGTATCACCCAAATTTCTGTGGGCTAGAATGAAGGTAGGAATCAGAAGATTATTCATCATAACGTGTCACGCCCCAGTTGATAGTGATCCAAGCGAAGTCAAAGATGCCTTCTGGGACACTTTAAATGATACAATAAGTACTTGCGATTAAGGTGAAACAATAATTCTGCTAGGAGATATGAACTGATGGGTCGGCGTCCAACGTCAGGATACAGATACAGAGAGGGTGCTAGGTAAGTTTGGGGATCCAACAAGAAAAAATTATAGCGGGGACAAATTAGTTACCTTATGCTTAGAAAAGGGCCTATTTATTACAAATACTTGGTTCCGACATAAAATGATCCATACGTACACCTGGTGTTGAAGGAAATAACCGCAGTATAATTGACTTCGTTATTGCGGATGAAAGACTAAGAGAACTTGTTAAAGATACAAGAGTCATGAGGGGTTCCAAATGAAATACTGATCAGTACCTTTGAGTCTCCAAAAATGAACTTAGGGCGGGGATGGAGAAGAAAGAAAACAAAAAAAACTAAACAAACGCGAATAAAGATAGAAAATGTACAGAAACCGGAAGTGCGAATAGATTTTCAGCATAAGATAAACGAACGCATAGATCAGGCAACTTGGGTGACGCTAATAGGTAATAAAAATATAGAGGCCGCATCAGCTTTGATTGTGGAGGTCATTGTTAGGAGTGCGACTGAAGTGTGTCGTACGGTGGTTGTAGGAAGAAAATCTGGTGATGCATGGTGGAATGATGAGATTGAGGCAAGCTGACAAGAAAAGAAAGAACCGTACGAGAGAACGTTGAACTCCACAGGTCTTAGCTAATAGGAGAGAAATAGGCTCAAAAATGATTACAGACACAAAAATAGGAAAGTTGAACGACTAGTCAAGGATTGTAAAGATAAAATCAGAACAGAAGAAGAGAAGAAAATACAAAACGACTTTGAAGGAAGCAAGAAACTATTATTTAAACAGATGAAGGAAAGTAAAAATACAGAGTTTGTCAGCATGAGAAGCAGCAAAGGTGAAATGCTATGATACAGACAGGATAGTAGACGCTTTAAAAGAATCTTTTAAAGAATTATTAGGAGGTGAAGATATAAAGCAACAGAACTGCGGCATAGTACATGATGTATTAGAAAACCAAATTGAAAAAGTCCGTTTGTGGTAAGGCTGCTGGTATAGACAACATTAGCGCTGAAATACTTAAATACGGTGGTGAGTACATACCTCACAGGTTGTGCGAATTGATAAATTTATGTATCGAGATGGGAGAAGTCCCAGAAGATTAGAGAACACCGATTATCGTACCAATATACAAAAGAAAGGGAGGTAAAAGCAACTGCAGTAATTACAGAGGTAACAGCTCCCAGTCCAAGTCCTATAATATCGTGCTACTAGAGGGGTCATCCGATAAGTCCGCAATTCCTGGAATTTTCCGCCCTACAGCCCCGAAGTTGGAAAGTTATCGGAATTGGACTGTACTAAGTACCGTAAGTAAAATACAATAAAAAATACTTATTCGGAGGGTAATGAAAATTACAGACGAAATGATATCGGAAGTCCAAAGCGGATTTATGCCAGGAAGATCATGTACAGATCAGATATTTAGCGAGTATAAGGGTAAATGCGAAACTGAGTGACTGGTTCGATATTATGCAAGGCGTGAAACATGGATGCGCTATGTCCTCATTGCTATTTATTACATTTATGGATAAGTGTCTAAGAATGGCCCTCTTCGACGAAGAGGGTGTACATCTCGAAACAGTCAAGGTACTAGGGTTAGCTTTCGCAGATGACAAGATTGATATTGCAGAATCAATCGAGGACTTGCAAAGAATGTTGCATAAACTTAATACAAGCATGAAGTACATGGGCCTCAAAATTAACGTAAATAAAGCCAAAATCATGGTGTTTGAGGGAAAAAGTAAGAAAACAATGTGCAACATTGTCCTAAATGATGACAGATTAGAACAAGTACGTATATCTGGGTAGCCTATTCACAAGCGACGGAAAAATAGATGGGTAGTTAGTTTGTAATGTAGGTGGGAAGGGCTCCGTGAGGTCCCAACCCCTGGCGCTCAAGCTATGAAGCCTATTGTGCCACACCCGTGTTTATTCTCAAGGCAGTACTCCGAACCCGGCCATCCTTCGCCGAGTGTTTTTGGATCTCGGTGGTTTCCGTTGTTATCAACGTTCAGGGATTATACCTCTCAGGTGCCAGGCATACCTATCGCACAGTAAACGACGTCCTCCTTTGTTGATCAGGCAAAGTGATCCTCACCCACTCTGCCATTCGGCAGCCTCCCTAGCAGGCTAGGGTGTACGGAGCGATCCCTCTGAGTTCATCAGGTAGATGCACAGATTCGAAGCACTGTCGTGGTGTGTTATGTAAGTGTATGGGTGTGTGTTCATTACCCGAAATCGGCCAGCGACCATCGAGCGTGGTGCCTCCTATAGAAGCTCCCAAGCGCAAGATGAACGCTGACTCATTTTCGAGTCTTCACAGAATCGGCTTCGACCTCCAAGGCATGGGGCCCCACCTTGGTACGATACCAGTTTTTTCTGAGGGGACCTACAGTTTAAGGTGGGTTCCGAACCACCGAAGCCCCGGTAGAAGTACATAGAAAAATTTCCATTGATACCCGGCTCAGGGATCGAACCCCGGACCTCCTGCATGGAAGTCCGATGCGCTATCGTCTGAGCCACCGAGGCTTTTTGGATGGGGAGTTAGATAGGCGCATAAATAATGGTAAGCAGGTTATCGGTAGAGCAGGGTCCATTCTCAGAAATAAAAACATATCAAAAAAAGCTAAAATTGCCATACATAATTCTATATTCGTACCGACTGTATTATAAGGTAGCGAGACATGGACCTGCCAAGAAAAGGACAAGAGTAAAATTAACGCGACTGGCATGAAACCTCTGCGCACAATATGCCGGAAATCACTGATGGACAAAGTCCGAAACGAGATAATCCTCAAAGAATGTGGTACAGGTGAGACACTAGTTGACATATGGGAAAGATATCAGTTAAGATGGTTGAAAGAATGAAAGATGAACGACTGATGAAACAAGTGTATAAAGGTAAAGTAAATGGCAGAATGCCCAGAGGTAGACCGCCAAAAGAATGGTTAGAATCTGTGAATGAGACACTAATCCGAAGAGACTTAAGAAGCCATAGAAACACGAGAGCTTGCATGAAAAAATGCATGGACGTAAAAGAAGCTAGAGTAGTATGCCAGGACAGAAAAGTATGGCGACAAATAGTTTGTAAACAGAGTGACAATAGAGTGAATGACGCCTGAAACATGACCTTGGATCGAGGGGTACATAACTTTAAAATTTGGTGTACACCGATTGCATGATTGCACTGTAAAATTGCAATGCGATTGAAGTGATTGCAAGGTGACAACAGAGTGATTGCAATGAACTGTGTACACCGATTGCAGGAGTTGTGTACCCCTCGCCTTGGATACTAATGGGCCCAAGTGGGGAACCACACATAACAATTTTGAACGTGTCACTTAAATAAATAACACGAGAATTCTAGATCAATCTAAAATATCTATACCTTACACCTACATACCTTTTTTTCAATTGGACAAAAATTAAAAATATTCTATTCAAATAATAATAAAGTCAGTTAGCTATATTGGGATATTTTTAAAACTCAGTGAAATGATTTTCAATATCTTTTTCACCGAACTTTCAATTAAAAAATGAATCTTACATTTTCTTATTAACATTATATTGGAAAACATATCTACTTATTATATCCCGTTCTATTCTGTCTACATCGTTTTATTTTGTAAAGAGAATCGTCTGTATCACCCAGTTCTCGAGCGCGAAGTGCGAGTATATCGCTAGGAGAATGTAATCTTCCAAGCTGCAGGTGCTTCGAGAACCGTCTTTAAAAACAAATTGTAAAACAATTCCAGTTCCAATTTATGACTGTAGTCCGTCAGGGTTTGAAGTCGAAATGCACGCATCAAACGTACGAAAACGAACACGAGAGCTATATACTCGCACGCCCCACAGTGGTCCAGGAACGACAAAAAGTTGGTCAAAAGACTAAATTCAATTGGATTTTCACCAAAATTAGTATTTAGGTTTTATGAAGGTCACTGATAATGAGTTTGATATAAAAAATTAAAAATTAAAAATGGCGGCGAAAAATTGGAATTTTTTTAAACCTTAACAAAGCTAGTTAATTTGGGATTTTTAAAGATTCTGATAAAAAATATGTTACAAAAAATTCAAAATTACTTGAAAAGGGAAATTCTAAATTCTAATCGGCGAATTAAGGCTCATGTAGTGGGTATTCCAACTACAAAACTCACCTCAAAAAATTGGTTTCGAATGCTGGCGCACCGAAAGAATGTCAGGGGGCAATTTTTTCCCCACAGGAAGCACATATCCATATTTGAGGGGGAAAGTCCCTCCAAAACGTCAAAACTCGCGATAAATATTAAAAAATTAAAAAATAAAAACATTTTTCAACGATCGAAAAAAAGTAAACAGAAACAGTACAATCAGCGCCGCCTGGTGACCCGATTGATCACTAAATCGATTTAAAAGGACTTCTGGCGCCATATTCAAAATAGAAAAAGCATTGAAACATATGTGGGAGCAATAATTCTTAATAAGTTATAATATATTATTTGAAAAACATAACAAATAAATATTGTCTTATAAAAATATAAGAAAAAAAGAAGGAAAAATATATTCAACGCAAAATACTGACTGATAAAATAGATAAATAAAACTTGCAACATTTTCTTCTAATTCTGAGTTGTTCTTATAACATTCCCTTCACACGACCCACACAGAAGAAATAATTTACATATAGCTAAAAAAGATCTGGTAAAGATTTTCCAAATTTGTAATTAGCAAAAATAAGCATTTTCCATAAAATGCAATGTTATTGTGTTTATGATTTTTTCAGAGAAACCTTAGGCTATATAATGTGCGACCAACACCCCACAAAACCCACCCACGCAATAGAACTCAACTGTAGAAAGCTGGAAAGACCCGGTAAATAGTTTCCGATCTTAGTCCATGAGAATATAATCATTTCTCTAAAAAATCAAAGTTATGGCGACTTTGATTTTTTTAAAAGGTCCTTGGATTCTGGATTAATATTATAACATCCTCAAAAGTCCATCCACCCACAAGAAATAAATTACATACGGCTGTTAAGATTTTGTAAAGATTGTCCAAACTTGTAATTAGCAAAAAAAAGTTATTTCCACAAAATGCAAAGTTATTGTGTTAATGATTTTTTCAGAGAAACCTTAGGCTACATCATGTACCCCTAATACTCCATCGAACCCACCCACGTATTAGAAATCAATTCTAGTAAGCTGGGAAGACTTGGTAAATATATTACTGTATTATTCTTTGACGAAAAAATAACATTTTTAGAAAAAGTCGAAGTCGTTGTCTCTATGATTTTCTGATGTGATCCTTGGTCAATAGATTGTTATCAGAACAACCATACAAACCAACTCTCGCATTAGAAATCAATTCTAGAAAGTTTTCCAGACAAGTTTTTTATTATTTATTCCAAAGACATTCTGACTCTTATGGCTTCATTCCAAACCTGAATTAGAGTTGGAATTCACAGGCTCAAGACGATCAGACTCCATTGTGGCCGC
>CAKNXH010059270.1:24711-40920 GCA_932178445.1 Andricus quercusramuli | reverse complement strand
TCGAGGCGCCGAAGTATTCTCACATCTCATGCGCTCGATCACTCTTTGACGCGATGTTTGAATGTTCGTATTTTTTTAACGATTCATTATATTGAAGTAATACTTTCTAGAAAACTTCATTAAACCCTAATGAACGTTTCTTCCGCTTGAAGTTTGGGCTTACTCAAAATTCCCTCGATAAACGAAGCGTTTGAAAGTTCCGTAAAATTATTTTGATACTGCTTAACAAGAAAATTAACAGCTTTTTTTGGTAACAAACTAGAGAAGTTTAAATAATCATATCATCTTTAAAACAGTTCGAAGCATAACTCCTCTAATTTTCATGTGAAAATATCCAAAAGTTTGTCTTTTAGAGCGAGTTGAAGTCAAAATATTTATTAAATTTTGTTTTTCACAAAATCCAGTTTTTTCATTTTCTTCCAGAAACAGTAAAAGATACAACTTTTCCATAAGAGGAAAAAAGATGCGCCATGGAATTTTCTACAAAGTCATATGTTTCAAAAATTTAATTTTCGAAATGGATTTTAAAGACAACAGGGGCCAACCGGAACGGCCATGTGAATTTTATATGCCCTTACACTATCCAGCGGCTCAATTGCTAACCCTAACAATTATTCAGGATTTTTTAAGTTTACTAGTTTTTTTGGTTTTGCGGGTTGGGCGTCTGTAAATAATATGGGCGCTCTTCAGTGATTTATTTTAGACAGTAACATATTTGGTATGAGTTTTTTGTATATCCGTGCGCGTTTTACCCTAAATATAACAATCATTAAGGGAAAAATTGAAAACGGAATGCAGTTTTAGAAAATACCATTTTTTATCTGTTTGCCTTTGATTCAAGCTATAACTTTGTAGTTTGGGTTTTGTACACTGGTCCTTATATGCTCATTGCAGGGGAAAGAAATATAAATCCTAATTCTAAGTGAACAACTGAACACGTGTAGTGCAATAACGATTCGGATTAATGTACAAATACTAATTTAAGGTTTAAAATTTTAATTTGTTGGACACTAATTATAAGTAAACATGCATTACAATAATTATTAGAATGCTGTTTATCATATTAAAAAAAAAGTTTACGTACAAAGGAATATATTTAGGGTAAAATGCGCAGATATGTTCCAAAAACTTATACCAAATATGCAACATTCTGGAATAAATCACTGGAGAATGTCCATATATGGAGCCGAAACGTCTGATGGTAATTTAAATCTTCCTGTCATTTACGGACCCCAAAGCCATAAAATCAAACAACTACATAGTATTATTACTGAGAGTCACAAAAAGCCGCAAACCGTTTTGGAAGATTATCAGGCTTTGTACTATTATTTACTAAATATACGCTAAAATTTAGTGATTTACTTTTCTATATTACAAGACAGATTAAAGAGGAAATAAAAATATCTAAAACCTTTAGTAAAGGGTTACACACTCTTCTAAATTGTTGATAAAAATACGAAAATAAGTGATTTGATAAAAGATTTGAAGAAAATTATATAATTTCGTTTTATTACATTTTATTAGCATTCATTATGATTGCAATCGTGACTCAAAATAATGTACTAGTAATTACAAAAATTTAAATATTGAATCGTCAAATGCTTAATAATTGTATTTTCAAACTGATCTTGGGCTCAATTGATCACTCAATGTCTCTACTGTATTTCTCGTATAAATAAATACATATTGATTTGTAAGAGACTAATATTGCTAAAAATATCAACATCTCACATCGATCAAAAATTAGACTAACGAAACTTTCATAATGTATCTCGTAAAAAAGGTATTGGAAAATAACGAAACTATTGACGATTGAAGTTCTCCCGGGCAGGATTAAAATCCTTCTCAATCAGGTTTTTTTTTAGACATCGTTTTTAAGTTATTTACAAACAACTTGAACCCAGAGATTCCGTGGTGAATTGCTACAATTGAAATACATTACAAATGAATTAAAAATAAAAGAGTTTTACATTGACAAATAACGTTGAAGAAATATAAGTACAGTGATTTTTTAATACTTATGTAATCATATAGTCAAGAATAACTAAACAATGTGAAAACAAAATACAGGTTATAATATTCATACGTTACAGCTAATTCTCATTTATTCCTTTATTACCATTATTTTTTGCTTTATTCGTTATAAAGATATTTTAGTAAGCGTTTATAGTGTAGGATACACGAACATGTAACAGCTGTTACATAACCATGGAAAACATTTGTATAGGTTTTAAGTAAATGCGATTCGCTCCATCGCGGGGTGAATCGCTACAACCCCCTATTACCTGTAAAATTTATTGACGTGTTGTCTTTTTACAAAGATCTGTGGAATATTCTTTCTTGAGAAAATAAAAAAATTCATATTAACAGCTGTACAAAATTTGGGACAATTTAGGCAGTATCCACATCATGTCTCAGTCATAGTTTGTGAAAAAATGTAGCGATTCGCCCCGGTTGATGGCATTTAATAAGACAAAGCTCAACATATTTGAACAAATTACGTAATATACACGAAGGGCCGGGGGCTCAAACCATTTTCTTACGTCTTGTTACATGGGAGCGGAGAGAGGTAAAAATTGGCAAAAAATATGCTACATTAATTGTAAGATATTATTAATAAATTGTGTATGCATGAATTTTAGCTATGTATTTTTAATTAACAAAATTTTAAGATTGAATGATGATTGAATTTATACCCAAAAATTAAGAAGTCAAATGTCCGTGAGTCACTTTTATCCTGTTAGGTCGCTTTTTATTTATTTTTATTTTTAAAATATGGTTTGAATTTAAAGCATTTAGGTGCAAACGTAAGAAATTTTTTGTTTTCAAATTTCAATTTTTAGAAATTGTATAATATAACGTTGAAATTTTCTTAATAAAATCCTTGCAAATTAAATATAAGTAATTTCAAATTTAAATGTTAAAAATTTGACAGTTTCAAACAACCATAATAGTTGCACAAAATTTTAAGTTTGAAGCCATCAATATTGATAGCTTCCAATATTGATAAAGTTTTCTATCTATAATAATAAAGTGCGGCCAAGTATGACGGTTGAATTTTTCCTTATAATAATTTGAACCAAGTGCAATTTTTACAGTTTGAAAAAAGGAAAATTTCAAATATTTTTCATTTGAAGATTTTTTAATTTTTAAAAGCTTTAAATTTGTACGAGTGCAATATTGATGTTTTGAGTTGGAACTTATTTAATTTGCAATGTTTAATTTTCAAGATTAAGCGCTTAATATTTATAGTTGTTCCACATTACCCAGATGCCTGCTAAATGCACGCGTCTGGCCGGCAGTGGGGAAAAAGTACATTTTTTGGTTAAAAATACGATTCCTGCTGAATCTGGGGACCGATTTAGATATTTTTTTTAGATTTTTATATTTGTTATAAATAAATTTTATAACAAACCAAAAAAGGCCGGAAAAGTATTTTTTCATTATCAAATGAGTAAAAAATTCCTCACTTGCCACAATTATTGAAAAATTGAAAAATACTGGAAACTAAATGGCTCAGAACATGTAAGAATGAAAAATAATCAGATAAACAAAAGCATGCGTTATTTTCTTTGCCTAACTTCAGATCAATGAGACTGTCATTTGTTACGCCACAAAACTAACAAATGAAGATCAGCAACCATTAAACTTTAACGCAATTCGAATTAGTAGGACCTATGTAATAGTATAAAATGATATCAGTTCACGATTGTTAAAAGATGAACAAGAATAATCATGAATATTTAGTACAGGGAGATGAAATAATGTCTGGACGAAGCCGCGTACCATAATGTATGTGATTTAGCTTATCAACTCTCGGAGAAAAACTTTCATCAGACTCATGAGTGTCCCGACTTTGATTTGTTATGAGATGAATTAGTCACAAGATAAGAAAAAATAATATAAAAATGATAAAAATGTGAGAAAATCCACTTCTCACAAATAATTTGTCTATTAGCAAATTTTTGTGTTTAATTTTCATTATTGAATTAAACTTTAGTATCGATGTACTGGAAACTTGAGGCAATTGAGGAATTTTTTACTCAATTGATAATGAAAAAATACTTTTCTCCGGCCTGTTCTTATTTGTTAGAAAATTTGTTTATAACCATTATGAATATTATTGTTCAGTTCTCTCTTTTATTAAAACTGCCTCGAGTTAGCTAATTGTAAGTACAGCCCGTAAAAATGGTGTTTTTCTTCAAAACACACCCAAAGTGCACATTTTTTAATGAAATTAGTTTATATTATTGTTAGTTATTATTTAAAAACGAAATTTTTCCATCATGTTGATGTTATGCGATGAATTACTTACAAGATGAGGAAAAATAATATGAAAATCGCGAAAATGAACTTTCAGCAAATTATTTGTTTATTAACAAATTTTTTCGTTAATTGCTCGCTATTGGATAATCTTCTATTAATGTTGCACTATCAAATTGAGTTGATTGCGAAACTTTACTCTATTTCTAAGAAGCTAGAGGACTAAACTAAAAAAATTGTAATTTTTTACCATATATTTGTTTATTTATAAAAAACTGGAGATCTTTTCAAAAATTGGCCTCGACAATTCTCTCCGGAATTTTTTCAGCTTTTTTCTAAAAAAAAAAAAAAAAAAAACAAAGAATATCTAAATCGGTCCACAAACTCAGCAGGAATCGTATTTTGAACCAAAAAATGTACTTTTTCCCCACTGTGCGTCGGTCCGATCGATCGAACCGCGGACCGGCAGATCGCTTGCAGTCGGCGGGCATTTCGCTATCTGGGTACAATCGATAATGTTTGAAACAGCAGAAAACGTTAATATAAACATGAAAACGCCTGAATTCAAAACGTCAAACCTAAAACCTTTATGCGATATTGTTATTTAAATGTCGTTCGACAACTATTACTGTTCAGGAGAATTTAAACTACAAGCAGTTGAGTGCTGTTCGAAAAATTGCTGATGTGGCTATAAGGCGAGAACCAAAAGTGGCATTGATCGAAGGATCTCCAGGTAAGAAATTCCGAAATTATGTTCGTGTCAAAAAAGTCTTATAATTTAAAATTTGGAAAAACGTTTGTTACAGGTACTGGAAAAACGAAAGTGATAGTAGATACGATAATAGAAATACTCAATGGGAAAAATCACAGTCAAGATAAAAATCACACTATGAAAATTCTTGTGTGCGGTGTATCTGATTCAGAAATTGATGAAATATTGCATCGACTCTATGACAAGAGAAAACATTTGAAAAGTAAGATGTATACACAGTTTGTAGTTCATAGTATATAATTTCTCTAATTTGAATATAAAGCAACCATTTTTTCATTTTTCAGAGTCTAAGGCACTTAAAATGGTTCGTGTTGGACTTGTTGATCAAATGAGTTCACGTGCGAAAGACTTTTCATTACAGGAACTAGCCAAAAAACATGTTGATATGAACCTCAATGATTTGCATATGAAAGATTCATCGACGTCACTTGAAGAACAGGTACACGACCTTTTTGGATTTTGGGTTTAATTTGATTAAAATTTAAAATGTAGAAACTTTAATTAATTCAATGGATTTTGCATTCACAGTTAAAGCAGCTTTATAACCAAATAAACGCAATGCAAGAAGAGATCGAAAATAAAAATAGTAAAAACGCTGTTCTAAGACATACTCTTTTGACCACGTATTTAGATATCAAACGGAGCGGTAGAAATGTATGACAAAACATTTTAATAATTCGTAAATACTTCCATAGAAATTATTTTTTAAATATTTTAATCCATGTTTTTCACACTTAGATCGCCGATATATATCCTGACGAATATGCCAATTTGCTTGAAGTAGCTGAGCATACACTTCTTTTGGGTGCAAATGTCATTGTTTGCACCTTGAACACGTGCTATTCGCACAGAATGGATTTGGCATTCAGGTATTTTAATTATGTTACTCGCATTTTGTATTATTCACATACACGAGTTCTCAGCTTGATAGAATATATGCTAAACCTCATTTTGAAGTTTCATGAAAGGCGGAACGTATTTTCGGAGCCACCCTCTCTCCAATCCAACCAGTGATACTTTTCCTTCCCAGTGTCGTGCCAAATAAGATCCCTAGCCAATAGGTTCTCCAAGGCAGATTAAGCTAGCCCATCCGCCCATGTCGCCCAAATTCAATGCATCTTCAGCAATTATTAATATGATAATATTCGGGAAATATGAAAGTCTACAAGTACACTCTCGATACCCCGCTTTTCTGAAACTCACATTTTGCTAATCGGAGGCGAGGCTACAGATGCGTTGTGTATATCATAAGCAAATTCTGTAACCCCATGGAAATTATATCCATCCGCAAAACTCTCCCGAACTTTCTTTCTGATATATACCAAAAATACTCTGAAAATTGGCGAATTATCGAGAGTGCACTGTAATTGGTTTCGGGCTCAGAGACTGAACAAAATGAGAAATGTTTTTTTGATCTTCCAGGCTGGAACAAAATCAGAATGGATATTCGTTTCGTCCCACTCTTGAAATCTGCTGAACAGTTTCCATACAGTCCCACCCCTGTAACCCTGTAACTGTCATTTGAATTTTAATTTACAACATGGAAATCCTTTTAAATCCGTTAAATTCCTTTGAGAACCTTGAAATTCCGTAAATTTTGTGAAGTACTTTACCCTTCAAATCTCCGTGAATTCAAAATTCCGTGAATTTTGTGAAATCCTTTACCCTTCAAATATTTAAAACCCCGTAAAATATTTCAAGTCCTATATGAAATCTGTTAAGATACTTTTTTTTATAACACTCGCATGATTTTTCTTGATTTGAAACTCATCGACAGCGAAGAAGTGTCTAAAGATTCAATCGAGAAACTAAACTCGAAAGATAAATCATTTCTGTAGTTGAAAATATATTATTTTATCAAAAGTTGACTTCTTGAAGCTTGAATGTTTCAAAAATGTCTCTCCAGAGAATCTGAAAGTATCAATCAAGTCGTAAACATTAAATGTTAGTGCAGACTGTAGTTTATAGAAACAAAATTGTAGAAATCAAAAATAATTGTAGAAAAGCAACGTATTATAGGATCATAAAGAAGTATAATTAAATTTGAGCAGATTTTTATCTCGCGGGGTTTTAAATGTTAGCATATTTGAAAAAATTCCTATCTTCCTATTTTTGTTATTTTCATGAATAATAATTTTGTTTTTTTACACTTTTTTTAGCTGACATGAAAAAAGGTTTTGAACATCCAGAATTTTCAACTGATAAAAATATGCATATTAGAATAACAATGTTAAAGTCTTAAGGAAAGAAAAACAGAAAAGTGTAAGGTTTTTCAAATAGTCATATTTGTGTTTTTATTAAATTATTTCTTTCTAGCTTACTTGAACAAATACTTTGAACGAATCACGTTACATGAAATAATAAATCAGGGTTCTACACTAAAACACGCCTAGTCTAAAAAAAATGTTCACTTAAAAAGGCTTGCACATCCTGGTTTCTTTCTGCGATTATATTTTGGGGATGCCTACCAAATGTTCTCGCCAGTATTTTAAGCGTGAAGTTAACAAACTCGGTTGGCTCTTTTTGAAAAATCTCCATTTTTAATTTATTACCATTTAACATTTTAACATCGTGCGATATTCGGGCACCTTGAGCAATGCTGCAAATAGGTTTAAATTGTTAATTTTATAGGTTATTTCTGCATTTTAGAACATTGACCGCTTAAAATCGCCATAACAGAATTATCTGTGAATTTAAAAAAATAAGAAACCATTTCATCTCTAATAGTTCACGAAATATGACCTCCAGAAGTTCGTTTTTACTTTTAAAAAATATTTCAATTTTGATTTTTTGCGAAATTCTTCTCTTTTTTAAATATTTTATTTTCCGTGCTTTATGTTACATAAATAATAATTTTACCAGGACATTTTCGCGTATGAAGCAAGATTTTCAAACAAAGCTAAATGTTCCATAAAAAGTGTTTTTCTTTGGGACACCGTAACTAGAGACCCTTTATTTTATTTATTTACAAGATTCGTCATCGCATGAAAACGCATTTTTTTCTCGTTGCATAATTTTCCTACATTAACGTTGTTTGAAAATAAATTAGAGCAGATTAAATTTTCTCTAAAATTAAACAAAGAATTGATTCTGAATTTATTATAGATCCGCTATCTTCCATAGGTTTCGAGTTAGGATATATTGAATAAACCCACTTTTTTATATCCAGCGAAAAATAACTAAGTTTAAAAAAAACTCTGTGTACCTCTGCACCCAATTACTACACGGAAAAGTGTTCCACAGGTGAGTGAGAGTAGACTCAATTTGTTGTGATTTCAAAAAAAAGAATAATGACTTACCTATGATAGTTCATAAGTTATGACCCCTCAAAGCTGGCCATTTTTGCTTGCTTTTACAGGCAAAAAAGCGGAGTTCGGTTTTTTCAAAATAAATCGAGTTATGTTTAGTTTGCATTAATAATGACAGATGATGAAACAGAGTCTATAAAATTCTACGTACACAAAAAAAGAAAGTCTTTTAGACCTATTATTTTGGGAATTACAAGGTTTCAAAATTTTCATTTTTTTATACATGTTTGACTAAAAACGAAAAATTTGTGTTTTTTTTTTTAAATACCTCGCTTCCTGTGGATCCCACGACAAAGTTTATTGAATACAAATGAAAGTGGAGTTAATTTAGCATAGAGGCGGCTGAGCGTACAGTTAAGTAGAACTACGCTCATATTTCAAAGTTTTTATTCAAAATAAGTGTATACTTTTCACTTATCATGCATGAAACGTCTTTTGCCATTGATAAATAAATAATTGTCTGTAACAAAAGCTTGCTATCACCACTTGTGATTACTTTTTGGCCCTTTTTTAGTACTTTCGTGGCAAAGAAGTGATTCTAATTGATTGAAAATGTACAATATGTTTTTTTATCGATAAACAAATATTTTTTATTATCAATTGTGAATAACAAAATCTTGACATAGCCACTTTTGAGTACTTTTTGAATACTTTTCTAACAAAAAAGTAATTGTATTTGGTTGAAAATTCATAAAAAGATATTGTTACAAAAATTATAATTACTTTTTTGTTATAAAAGTACTGCAAAAGTACTCAAAAGTGGCTATGGCAAGATTTTTTTATGAAAACTGATTAATAAAAAAAAATAGTATATTACGACCCAAGGCCAGAAAGTTGGATTTCCGGGCTTGTGTGATATGAAGGCCGAGGCGAAACCGAGGCCTCATATCACGCACGCCAGGGCATCCAATGTTTCTGGCCGTGTGTCGTATACTATTTTTCTTCACCCCCAGCCGAAAGTACGTTTAATAGTTAACGTTCATTAATAAAATGCGTTGTCGGTTTCTAGCTTGGATGTTTTGTCTTTTGTGGCCTGCTTCAGCACGCGCTCCCGGCCACCTTGCGTAGCGCCGCTGCTGCTCTAGGTCAGCTGAGCGGATGCATGGAATTAGGTCGCCCGCCCGACTTCTGCAAAGCCGAGGCAGAGCTGAGGTTTTACTGGTCGGGGCGGGTATCAAAAACACATATTTTTCTAAAATATTTTTTTGTAATACTTCTTCCTCGTTTTGAGGTTGAACACACCGACGTTCTGTTTTTTTCATTCACCTGTCAAAATAAATATTTTTCAGAGGCTAAGTACACAATAACACAATACTGAGCGTTGCTACGTCAGGTTGCTATGTTAGCGAGCCACAAAAATCTTGCAGCCAATCAGAGATCGCGTTAACTCTAGCAGGCCACAAAAGCCACTGTTCCCGGACAGAAATGAGGCCGGGAAGACGTACTTTCGGCTAGGGGACGAAGAAAAATATGTTTTCCTTGATAAAAAAACGTATCACACATTTTCAATCAGTTAGAATCACTTTTTTGACACGAAAGTGCTAAAAAAGGGCCAAAAAGTAATCACATGCGGTGATAGCAAGCTTTTCTTATAAACAATTATTTATTTATCAATGGAAAAATACATTTTATACATGAAAAATGAAATGTTTACACTTATTTGGGACAAAAACTTCGAAATATGTATACCATTAAGCCATTTCCCTTTATTCGGGGTAGGCGTGACACTACCCGATTCGGGTAGTGTTTCTAGGTGGATAGTTTCTTGTAGTAAATAACTACAAGTGTGGGTTCACCATACCCACGACATGCCAACAGCACGTAGTTAGTAGTATTCCCGGACGGTCAACCATCCAAGTACTAACCGCGTCCAGCACTGCTTAACTTCAGTGATCTAAGGAGAACTGGTTTTAACGAACAAAAGCTTCGAAATATGAGCGTAGTATATATATAGGTATATATATATATATATATATATATCTAGGTACACATACACATATACACATAGAGGGTATTCCAGACTCTAGTTTTCAGACTTATATGGCTGTATAAACATAAAAAAAAAAACTAAAATTCCTTTTCCCAAAATCAGTTCAAGTTTTAGTTTTTGAGATATTAAATATTTAAGCTGGACCAATAAGGAGTGCAGTATAAGCAGTCGCGTGTACGTGAGCGGGAGTCCAACGTAGTGTAGTGATTGCTGTTCTCTCCTCGCTAACCCAACCTTAGCGCTCGCTTCAATAACACTGCGTTGAAATCACGCTCACGTACGCCAGACTGTTTACACCGCGCTCCTGATTGGTCCAACTTAAATATTTAACAACTCAAAAACTAAAACTTAACAGATTTTTCGAAAAGGAATTTGCGATTTATTTATTTTTTATTTTTATATACCTCTGTATGAGTCCGGGCACTTGAGTCTGGCACACATGGTTTTTATTTTTGTGATTCATATAAATGTATTTATTTGAAAGGTATTTATATCTATTTCCTATTCATAGATGTGATTTTATAGGTCCTCTATAACTACGTTTAAAAATAAATATTTAATATCAAAGCGAGTAACTTCTTCTTTTCGGTTTTAGGAACCCAATAACGTAATCACACCTTAAAGTATAACAAAAGCAAGTAATACTTATAACAGCATTTAACATTTAAATGAATTTTAGTTCTGAATTTTTCATCACATAATCCAGATTTTTGAAGTAGAATTTCGCATAATTTAAAGATTTTCAACAACATAAAAAATTGTTTTTAAGTCCACAACTTTGATTAACAGAGCTAGAACATCGGATTTTTCAGCTTTGTAGGGAATTGAGTCTACTTTAATTCAAATGCATGCAATGTACGCCTAAACATGCCTAAGGCAAGAGATTGCACACCAAATTATTATTACTATACCATTAAGCCATTTCCCTTTCGGGGTAGGCGTGACTTGCTCGGTTGGAAAATAGTAGTGTGTAGATTGATATATAGGTATGAGGTAGATAGGTATATAGGTATAGATATTTTAGATTGATCTAGAATTCTCGTGTTATTTTTTAAATGACTCGTTCCGTCACACGGCTCCGACCCAGGTTGCTGATCAATCTCTCTAGTGATCACCCCAAGCGAAGAGCCTCACAAAATTGTTATCTGTGGTTCTTCACTTGGGCCCATTTGTATTCAAGGTCTTTGTTTCAGGCGTCATTCACTGTATTGTCACTCTGTTCACAAACTATTTGTCGCCTCACTTTTCTGTCCTGGTATACTACTCTAGCTCCCTTCACGTCCATGCATTTTTTCATGCAAGCTCTCGTGTTTCTATGGCTTCTTATGTCTCTTCGGAATAATGTATCATTCACAGATTCTAACCATTCTTTCGGCAGTCTAACTCTGGGCATTCTGCCATTTACTTTATCTTTATACACTTGTTTCGTTAGTCGTTCATCTTTCATTCTTTCAAGATGACCGAAGCATCTTAACTGATTTATTTCCCATATGTCAACTACTGTCTCCCCTGTACCACATTCTTTGAGGATTGTCTCGTTTCGTACTTTGTCCATCAGTGTTTTCCCGCATATTGTGCGCAGAGGTTTCATGCCAATCGCGTTAATTTTACTCCTGTCCTTTTCTTGAAAGGTCCATGTCTCGCAACCGTGTAGTACAGTCGGTACGAATATAGCATTATGTATGACCATTTTAGCTTTTTCTGATATGTTTTTATTTCTGAGAATGGGTTCTGCTTTACCGATAACCTGCTTACCCTTATTTATGCGCCTATCTAACTCCCCATCTATTTTTCCGTACCCAGATATACGTACTTGTCGGCTTGTTCTAATCTGCCAGCATTTGAGACCTCAAACACCATGATTTTTGTTTTATTTACGTTAATTTTGAGGCCCATGTCCCTCATGCCTGTATCAAGTTTATTACACATTCTTTGCAAGTCCTCGATTGATTCTGCCATAACAATCTTGTCACCTGCGAAAGCTAACCCACGTACCTTCACTATTTCGTGATCTACACCTTCTTCGTCGAAGAGGGCCATTCTTAGACACTTATCCATGAATATGATAAATAGCCATGAGGACATGACGCTTGTTTCACGCCTTGTATAATATCGAACCCGCCGTCACTTAATTTCCCACTAAACCTTACGCTTGCTTTTTTAACTGAATATATATTTTTTATTGCTTGTAGAAACCACCCATTGACTCCGTACTCTTCTGGAAATATTAAAAAAAAAAAAAAAAAAAAAGTAAAAACCGACTTCTGAAGGTCGCACGGAAAAAATGTATCCGTGAAAAAGTCATGAACTTGTAGCTAGGTCTCGCATAAGAGATAAATAAATGAAACATTACATCCTTATTTCTATGAGAAATGTATGGAAAAATTTCAAAGATTTTGAAGAACAGTTGGAATTGCCTTCGAACAGTTCCTGAAAATTTCAGACTAAAATATAAAGAGGAGAAATTTTATTTGGGCGATTTAATTTATATTAATTTATAAATTCGCAACTCAGAAGATTCGAACCCTTAAAGACTGCTGACACACCAAGTTTCTAAACGTAAACCAGGAGTGTGTAAACACGCGCAGCCATCGAGGCCAAACAAAATAGGTAGGGGAAAGTTGCCTAAGACGAGCCCCCTCCTAAGACGGGACACCCTGAATATTTTTGTACAAAAGCAATATAGTCATCACTTACGCATGCGAATACGTGTTCAGCAAAATTCTGGTTATTTTGAAGGTGTTTTTTCCTGCACTGGAAGTAAATTAACAAAAAAAGAAAGGAAAAATTATTTTCGTACGTTAGAGAACGAACTTTCACCTGTTTTAGAAGTTGTGATTTAATAACTTCTAATGATTTGAAGGAGTAAGTTATGTTTTTGTTTGATAGATAATTTTGTAAACTTTGCAACTGATACTTATGTTTTATTAATTCTTATGCTATTTGATTAAAAAATTAAAAAATTGTGATCATGCAAAATTCCTAAAACGAGCCCCGGTTAGGCTGGAGAACTGTAGGTAAAAGCGAAACCTGCTTTCCTTGTGAGTTTCCGATGGTCTCAATGGTAATGACCTAACCTCTTCCTTGCTTTTACATCATGAATAAGAAATTTTTTAAACTATGTTGCTTTTTCGATTTATATTAGTAAATTCTGGATCTGAGATGAAAAATATTCGAAATTTTATAACTTTTCATAAATATTAAGTCCTTGAACTTCTTTTACACTTATTTTCTGTTAGACCTTATTTGACGCTTATTTTACGCTTTATAATGTATTTTACGTAACTAATATGTCATAAACGTAAACATTATGTTTAAACAATACGCTGCGAATAAAATTCATCGATATCTAGTGTTCAATTACATAGCTTTTTTTATTTTAAAAAGGGGCCCGTCTTAGGATACCGGGTTGCGTAAAACGAGACAAATACATATTTTTTTCAACATCGAAGTTCATTGCCTTTTAAACATTTTTTGAACTTTTAAGTGTGTGAACTTTGTAAATAAAACATCAAACTATGATGCCAATAATCGCTTTTGCTTCTAAAGTTCCTTAAAATCGAAAATTTTTGGAAAAGATGGAAGGGGGCTCGTCTTAGGCAACTTTCCCCTACATATTATAAAACTTCTAGCGAACCTCCTTCCTAGTTCCCATATTTGTCGGGCAAGGTCGTGCGTGCCCTGAGAATCTTTTCCCAATCACTCGTAATATTTTTGTAATCATTCATTTTTGTAATCATTTACGAAAATACATCAATATCCGATGAATTTTTCTCATATCCGAGACCTAGCTACTAGTTCATGACTTTTCTACGGATAAATTTTTTCCGTGCATGTGTCGTTAAATATTAGAGATCAAACTTTTTTTTTAATGTACAGATAATTTTATCCACTTTAATTTCTCTAATGACTATTTTAGGCGTTAAATAGTCTAAAATGCAGAAATGTCTAATACCTCCATTTTTGCCCCTGTTTTGAGCATTTTCAAATGTGGTACGATATTGATGAGTTTGAACAAATAAAGCTTCACTTTCCTTGAGTTTTTATGAAAATATGTTTTTAAAAAATGGAAAATTGAGCTTTTTCAAAAAGGGTTCAAACTAATTTTTTCATTTTAGGTTTAAAATGCTAGGGAGGAATCCCAAAAACATGCTCAGAAAGAAACCGGGATGTGCAAATAAGAAATTAAAATCTATCTAATGATGAAAAGACATTGGAGCAAAATTAATATTAGTATTTTTGAATTTTATTGTTTATCTATTTTTCAATCTTATAACACAAAAATGACTATAGTTTGTAGAAAATTTGCTATGAAAAGATGCCACGGTTAGTTGAAAAACACATGCTATAAATAATTTTAAATAATAAATGATATTCCCTTTTGATCCCCTTTTTCTCGGAAATATCCCCTTCTTGACCTACAATTGAATTACTGAACCGCTGCGATCCTTGCTGGTGTAAACCCGTTGAAGTACTTTTAAATCCTCCAAAATATCTTTAAATCCTCTGAAATCCCTTAAAATCTTTGATAGATAGAAAGGGACTGAGAAATGTATGCATATGTAAAGTTTGTATTTTTAAAACCTCAGTCGAGGTAAGAAAAGAATGGATAGATTATTACACTACTAATAATCCTATATTTTACTTATTTTGAAACAGAGAAGAAAGCCTAATCCCAGTGCTCATCGTTGAAGATGCAACTCAAGCCTTAGAGACTGATATTTTGAAACCTCTAACATTTGGTGTTCAAACCTTAGTTTTAGTTGGTGATGTCTGCAAGCAATCAACGAAGTACTTAGCCTTGCCTGTAAGAATTTATCTTGTATATTAGTAATAATTGAAATGCTGTCTTTTTAAAATGACCCCTAACTATAATAAAATAATTTTTTCTGTGCAGATCTTAGAAAGTCATGGATTTGATAAATCTCTATATTCAAGGTTGAGATTAAAACTGGCAGAGTCTGTAGATTGTCCTATATTTAAACTACACATTCAATACAGAATGAACAGGAAAATAGCATATTTTCCTAACAAATTCTTCTATATGAACAAAGTAAGGAATGAAGTGGCATCTGGTCAGTCATTTCCGCTGAGTTCGTATAGAATTTTTAATGTCGAAACTTTGGATAATTTTCGAGATAATGAGGTTCAATTCGTGGCTAGTGTAATTCAGTGCATTATAGTTCATGCTAGATTAAAAAATGCTCCAAGGCCACTAAAGATTGGCGTCATAACGGCGTCCAAGAGTTCGAGGGTTCGAATAAAAACTGCAATTGAGGACCAGTAAGAATTGTTTGTATTGAAAATAATTATACATATAGTGAAAGGTATAATATGACATACTTTAGACCAGATAAAAAGTCCTCGGATGATGATGAGTAGATCCTTTATTAAAATATCTTTTCGACGCTTCGAGAGTTAAAAGCTCTCCTCATTAGGAAACAGGAATCGAATGTCAAAAAATAAGTCATTAAGAACATTTGAACTCACTTCTCGTTATTTTATATGTTTTGTTTCGTATATAAAATTAGAATTTTTTCTCTTCATTTACAATATAATTGTTTCTCACATAATTAACTCGAGATGAGATTTTTAAGAACATGATTCTTTCAACCGCACATATGGGCTTTTCCATTTTTTTAATTCTTGAGGACTTATATTTTGACATTGGATTTCTGTTACCTTTTGAGGAGAGCATTTGACTCTCGAAACGTCGGCATGATATTTTAATAAAGGATCTTCTCAACATCATCGAGGTCTTTTTATATGGTCTGAAGTATTTATAATTAAATATTTATTCGCATAACATTCTAACGACTTTCATAATCACTTTTTAATCACAATTTTTAATCACACTTTTTAATCATTTCATAATT